>CM057386.1:81440219-81675219 GCA_030015415.1 Cynopterus sphinx | reverse complement strand
AGTATAGTTATTTAAAAATAGATTTGGATGAGTTGTAAATGTATATCAAACTCTAAGGTGACCACTAAAATAAGTGTTTTTAAAGTATAACTGATATGCTAAGGAGAGAAAATAGAATCATATAAAATGCTCAACCAAAACCACCAAAGAAATAAAAAGAATAGACAACATAGGTACAAAGAACAAGGGCAATAAATAGAAAACAGTAATGGGTATGGTAGATATTAATCTAACTATACAGATAATCATTTTGAACACTAGTAAACTAAATGTACCAATTAAAATACAAAGATTTTCAGAAAGGATCAAATATATGACCCAATTATATGTTGTCTATAAGAAACCTATTCCAAATAGAAAAGTTCACCAATGAAAAGTAAACGAATGGAGAAACAGATACCATTCTAACACTAATCTAAAGAATTCAGAAATAGCTATATTAATTTCAGACAGAGCAGACTTCTAAGAAAAGCTATCAGAGATTTTAAAAAGGCATTACATAATGATAAGGGAGGTAATTCTTCAAGAAGACAACAATTCTTAATATGCATATGCCTAACAACAAAGTACCATTTACCTGAGGCAAAGACTGAGGTAATTGCAAGGAGAAATAGATAAATCTGCTATCACAGTTTGAGACTTCAATTCCTGTCTCTCAGAAATGGACAGATCCAGCAGGCAGAAAATCAGTAAGGACATAGCTGAACTCTACATAATCATCAATCAACTGGAAATAACAAACATCTGTAAGTTACATCCAACAAAAGCAAATACACAAAACAGGCTCATGTGGAACATTCAAGACAGACATATTCTGGATCAAAAAACACACCTTAATAAACTTGAAAGAATAAAAATAATACAATGTTTTCAGACTGCAACACAACTAAACTAGAAATCAGTATCAGAAAGGTAACTGGAAAATCCCCAAATACTTGGAGATTGAACAACACACTTCTAAATACATAAATTAAAGAAGAAACTGAAGAGCAATTTAAAAATACTTTGAACTAAATGAAAATTAAAAGGCAACTTATCAAAGGTGGTGGCATGTTTCAAAGCAATGATTAGAGAAAATTTATGGCACTGAATAAATATATTAAAAAGAATTTTTTTAGACCAGTAATCTAAGTTTATATCTTAAGAAACTTAAAAAAAAATGAAATCCAAAGTAAGCAGAAGAAAATAAATAATAAATATTAGAACAGAAATTAATAAAGTTGAAAAAAGAAATCAACATTGAAAATCAATGACCAATAACTGGTTCTTTGAAACATCATTAAAATTAATAACCTTCTATCCAGATTAACTAAGATGAAAAAGAGTGCATGAATTAGTGTTAGAAATGCAAGAAGAAACACTACATATCTCATGGAAATTAAAATTATACTAAGGAAATGCAATGGACAATTCTGTGCCCACAAATATGATAATGTAAATGAAATACATTAATTCCCTGAAAGAGTAACAATCTGCCAAAACTTATATAAGAAAAATGAGATAATATGAAGAGGCCTATTAAAGAAACTACAGAAATTTCAAACCACAGACCCAGGAATTTCAGGGTCTACTATATGGTTTCAACTACATGTCATTCCGGAAAAAGAAAACTGTGGAGACAATAAAAAGATCTGTGGCTACCAAAAGTGAGGGTGGAGGTAGAGAATAAATAGACAGATGACAGAGATTTTTAGGGCAGTGAAAATACTCTTTATACTATAATAATAAATATGTGTCATTAAACATTTGCCAAACCCATATGGTTCATTAAGAATGAACCCTACAGTAAACTATAGACTTTGAATGTGATTATGATGTGCTCATATAGTTTCATCTTTGTTAACAAATAAATAATTACACACACACACACACACACACACACACACACACACACTACTCTAGTAAGTGATGTTGACAAAGGGGTATGCTATGTGTAGGGGCAGGAGGTATGCAGGAAATCCCTGTTCCTTCCTCTAAATTTTGTTGCAAACCTAAAACTGCTCTAAAAAAAGTCTTAAACAAAACAAAATCCCATTGTACACTTTAAACACATACAATGTTTACTTGTTAATTATATTTAATAAAGATGGAAAAATTCTTTTAAACTCTAATGTCAATGAGTATGACTATATAAAAACAAAATAAATACATCAAAAGACAATTAAAAACAGTAGACCTCTGGGTAAATATATATTTTTATTTTTAAAGTTTCTTAATATATCGTTTTTCTAAGAAAAAGGAAAGATTAAAATCTTATCTGAATATTTTCAACATATATAGATATACCTATGATAGCTGCAATAGAAAAGTAGAAAGGGAAATCAACAAAATGTTGGTAAGGTTTCTATAATTCCCATGAAGAGGTAAACTATTAACTCTAAGTAATTTCACTGTTTAATTAATTTAAAAACATTGTAATCCTTACAGCAAACACATGAACTGTACCTACACATGCACAAAATCTGAAATATGTGATTTCAGCCAAGTAACAGAAAATAAATGAAAAAAATATATGAATAGCAATATACACTAATCAAGATAAAGCTATATTGACTAAAATGTATGTATCCAAAACATAGCTTCAAAATACATAAAGCAAAAATTAATAGAAACAAAACGAAATGGATAAACATATAATTATATGTGGATAATTGCATACTCCAACATAAATATACAGAAAAAACAGTGTTTAAAGTATAGACTATCTTTTACCAACTACATGTAATTCACATATAGAATATTTAACACCAAAAGAAAAAATATACATTCTTTTCAAGTGCAAATGGAACATTCACCAAAATAAGACAACCTATAAATATAAAACAAAGTTAAATTTAAAATACTTTAAATTATACTAAGTATGTTATATAACTATAGTAAATCTAACTAGAAATCAATAACAGAAGATATATTTTTACTTCTCTTTGGAGAACAACTTGGAAATAATTTATAAAGTAACATGCCTTACAACCAAGAAATACTATTCCTTTGCACATACTTTAGATAAACTTTTTCATATTCTCATAAAGGGACATCAACAAAAATTATTCTAATGAAGTTGTTTGTAACCAAAAACTGTATGAAACTTCAAACTCCTCTCAATTAATCAACCAAGCCATCAATCAATAGTATATATAAGGAAATGTAAGATAGCATTGACAGTAAATGATAAACAGCCACATTTATTAATAGAGATTTGTCTTTCAGTCAAAACGTTGAGCTCATAAAGTATGTGAAAAAATAGATAAACACAACTCTACATTTAAGCCTTAGTTGGATATCAAAAATACATATTCATTTATTAAAGATATAAAATATTAAATGAAAAAAAAATCAACCCTAAAGAAAGTAGTTATCTCTTGGTGCCAGGGAGAGGAGGCAGATGAGATAAGAAAGAGAAGATAACACAGAGCACTTCAACTAAATTTTCAGGTTTTCTTCCCTAATTTCAACCATGGATAGACGAATGATTAACACAATTTCTTATATGTAATGACATGTAGTTACAGTACTAAAATATTTCATATTTAATTTGTAAAATATAATTAAAAGGCCTTGTTTCATTTAAAAATGGTGAATTGATCCCTACTTGCACATGTTAGATTTAAGTGCTTTAAATAAAAAACGTAGAAGACTGGAAAAGATTAAGAAGATTTGGAATACCAGCTGTATAATACCTAGAATTGATGAGGTTGCATATAGAGAAAAATGTCCCACATAGACAGATCTGAAAGGAATGTACTCACTTATCCATTTTGGAAAAAAGAAACCTGGTAGTTCTTATTTGAAATTAGTGTGCAGTGCCATTTAACCCAGCAAATACATTCCTGAATATATTTTCCAGAAGATTCCATTTTTAACTGCAAGTTTGACAGTTAAAACATGGAACTCTCAGTCAAATTTGAATTTTGGATAAACAAGAATTGATTTCCAGTATAAGTACCTCCAAGTTTTTCATGGGACATACTTACACTAAAAATATATTTGTTGTTTATCTAAAATTAAAATTTAACTGGGAGTGTTATATTTTTTTATTTGCTAAATCTGGCAAACCTAATAAGGGCCCATGAACATTATTTAGTTAACAGAGAATTGAAGGCAACATAATTCTTATTCTCTATGCCAGTCTGGTATTTGAAGCAGCAACAGCAGCAGCATCCCCTAAGAACTTGTAAGACATGCAAATTCTCAGGCCTCATTCCAGTTCTACTGAATCAGAAACTCTGGGCCTTATGCCCAGCAATTTGTGTTTTTACTAGTCCTCTGATGCTCACTAAAGTTTGAGAAACAGCATTCTTAGCAAAGAGAGAAGTAAGATGTTTGAGGCATCATTATCTCTTACCTGCCTGGATTACTGTCACAGTAGTCTATTATATCTATCCTTGCTCTGTTCCAAACTACACTGTATAGATCAGCTAGAACATTCTTTTAAAAATTCAGTCAGATGATTACTCACAGGCCCCAAACCCTTTAGGGCTTCATATTGCCTTTATATTACAAATTAAATATGCTTTGCACTTGTAGAAAGTTTTTCAGTCTAGCTGCCTGCCTCATCTTGAATCACATTTGCTTTTTTTAGGCCCAGACATTCTGGTTTTGCTTGATTCCTTCTCTTACTGAGCTCTTGAATTTCAATGCTTTCATTGACCAATACAAAAAAATAGTTCCCTCTGTCTGGGACGATTCTCCCCACCTCACTTTGTTCCTGTTTTGCCTTGCCAACTCCAACTTATACTTCAAATTCAGCTTAAAATTATCGACCTTAGGGAGATTTCACTTCATTTCACTGGTCCCTAACACTTTATAATTGGTACTCTTTTGAAAGTAACCATCATATAATCATACTCTGAGGACAAAGTACAGAAGTCTTTTGGAATTCTGCATGAGATCTCTCTATTCTCCTCCATGAATGAATGAATGATTTTATTTATATTAACATGGACTCATAGACATATATTTTATGCTTTGGTTTATAATTCACACCAAAGACACACACATACACACACACACACACACATACAGAAAGACTACAGTGAATGAAACAGTAATTCTTCCATGACCAATATAATTGTAAATGTGAGAATACATGGCATTTCTTTACTCAGATGCAATTTATAAAGAAAAAATTCAATAATTGTCTAGTTACAAGGATTTGGTCATAATACAAATAAACAGCATATACACAAATTTTTAATAATACCTTTTTGTTCTTTTAATTTTATTAACATAACATGTTGCAGAAATTTATGTTGGAGAAAGATCAATGCATCAACATAAATCTATCTTGATTATCAAATTTTATGTTTACCTAATACTTAAACAAATTTTTATATAAAGAGAAATAACAAGCATTGCATTTCACATTAATTATGAAAAGAGGAAGAATATTTTGGTGAATAAAGTGATGACATTTAATCATAAGTGACTCGTTATTTAACTTTGAATCAGCTTCTAAGTTGTGTCAATGAACTACATATGAAAAACTAGGATGATACTACTGACTTTATGGAAGTTTTATGAGGATTAGTAAATAATGCATGCCAAGCACTTTTCATTGTCTAGATTTAAACACTAATTACATATAAAATATCATCATTGAAAGATATACAGAGAATATTCAGAAAATGCAAAGATAGCTTTAAAAAATTATATGCTATGTTTCAAATTGTTACTTAACCCCACCTTTCTTTACAAAGTATAATTTTGAAAGACTGGATTCCGTTGCTTCTTATTAGTTTGACTGCTGGCCACTATGTACTAACACCTTCAACACGTATAAATCTTAAAGTATATGCTAAGATAATAGGCATTAACCTGGAGGCAGATAACAAAGAACTTATGAACATACAATAACATCTTTGAATGCTTAAGCAAATCTCAATGTTTTCAAAACACAAAACTATAGAGTACATTATTTATTGCATACAAATGTGTATACTCCGTTATTCAGGGGCTTGGAAATACAAAACAAAACATTTGACTTGGTGGTTCAATACCTTCACTAGTAATGGTAATTGTGATTTTTGTCTTTGTGTTTCAGCAATGCCCTTGTGTTCTAAACCAAGTCAATGTAGATGAATAATAACTTTTAAAACATATACATGTATAAGAAAGAAAACTGCAGACATGTGATTATGAATCATATCTCTTTAAATGGCTACTGTGCCTTAGCTATGAAAGACAAAATCATTAAAACAGTAATTAGGAGCTGCTAGGCATACGTCTATCATCTGTTTAAGTTGGAAACAGTATCACATGCTGTGTAGAGCTGTACGTAGGTATAATTTGTTTAGCCTTTTTCTCAAACAGCCCACTGGCACCTACCACATGCAGGTTTTAGTTTAGATGTACTAATTATCTGATCCATTATATTGAAATTCATGGTCTTATTTGAAGAGATGATAAGAAATCATTATTTAAAAAATATCAAAGTAATGGTAATTGTATAAAATAATCATTAGAGACCATGTTTTGACAAGCATATCCTTTTCATCATTATTAACATCTATTTACTTCCTTGGGTTTATTTTGCTTTGTCAGTAGACGTGTTAATTTTATTCAGAGAGGAAACTCAATCTTTTGTTCAAGGTTCTCCAAAATTCAAATTCAATGCTATTGATGTGTCTGTCTGTGTAGCTTTACTGTTATATTTTTGCAGAACGTGAGTAAAATGTTAAATTAGACCTTTTAATGTTTGTGGCTTTTAATTTTAAGTTGAAATTTAGTGTCCTATTTTTTAAAATTTGGTAGAATGGTGGCATTCTACACAGACGATGGCTTAAGAGGCAAAATAATTTCTAAAATATCATGCTAGAAATAGTAACAATAAGACATATGAGGAAAGCAGCATAGTCAAAATCAACAAACTCAAAAACTCACAAGAAATTGTGTGGGAGCACTGAAAAAGCAATAAATATGGTTATTGTACTTTTTAGTATCAGAATAAAATATTTATTGAGAACCTAATTGTTTATATAGAAATAACAAGGCAATCCAGAAATATTCATATTTTGATATAATAAATCAATTATTTTGACTATATCATATTCCAGTAGTTAGTGAAATTGATTATTGCTAGAAGGATCATTATAAAAACAACATAAAAATACCCATGGTAGAAGATGTACTTTCCTATGTGTCTGACAATTATGTACGTAAACCAGATACAAAACCTAGATCTTGCCAAAATTGTATATGCTTAAAAATAAGCAACATAATAATGAGAAAACCCATTATTAAGAGAGATCATTATTAAGCAAATAGTACAGGAAAGGAAAAAATAATCATTTAAATCCAAATTGATCAATTTCACATTTCTATCCACTATTTTTTATTCACTAGAGTGAAATCATGGAGGTATAGTGGGACAGAGACCATGATGGAAGCAGTGGGCCTTTTTTTTAGGAGCCTCATGATAAAACCTTCAGTTGACTTGGCTTGAAGTGTTATGTCTTACCATTTCATCCTCAAAGACTAGAATAATTTTATCCTGGATGTTGGCATGTAATCTGTAGTTCCACAAATGCTCGGGTTCAAAATCCTGGAGCTGATGTGAATAGTATACACAAAGGAATCCATTTACTCAGTGTCAGATTTCAGGCCAGATTCCTTTCAGGTCAAGGAACTGATCTTAACTCTTGGTATCTATTTAATTCCAACAAAATTAGGGTGTTTTAAGAAATTCAAGTGTTCTGGAGTCAGAGGACAAATGGGCATAGAGGTAATTTACATAATATCTCTAAGAATCAATTTCTTTACTTGAGACAGTAAGAATAATTTTCCTATCAAGTTGTGAAGAAGCTCATATAAAAAATTAGTATGCAAAAGTGTTTGATAAACTACTGAGTGAGGTACAGGTGATATTTCCTTTGTTATATTTAATAATATAAACTTGAACTTTCAGGTGAGGCTATAACAACAAAAATACTGCCATTGTAAAGAGACCAAAGAAAATTTACTGAAGTTTCCCATAGATGAATGCAGGTGTGGTGGTAGGGGAAGAACATTAAAGATTTCTATGTTGTTATTAAAGAAGGAAAAGTTTAGGGCTCTTTATCCTTCTAGTTTTCTAAGTATTCCTGAAGATATATATATATATATATATATATATACATAGTCACCAAAAATTTAGAGCTCCAAAGTACATAACAAAATGAGTGCAGTCAATATAGTAGCAATTCTAACTTTGGTATTTAGTTTCACCATTTTCCGTCCAAGGCAGGAGTGCTTTATGAGGAGTCCACAGTCAGGAGTTGCATGTTTCCTATGCCTTGGCTCTCTGTGTTAATGATTCCCCTGTGCCAGCTAAATCGATGTCCCTGCATGCTGCCAGTACATAACGGAATGCTTTCTATAAATATCAATCATGTATTGAAATGATTTAAATGAACATATCCTATTTTGGCAAAATTTTTCTCAAACCTTATGTTGCTCATTACTAGAAAAATAAGTTATTTTTTTTCTTCTTAATGAAGTTTACAAATTGTCTTTTGCTCTTAACTAAAAATCGATAATAATATATCCCAAAGATTTTCCAAAAGAGTCTTCAGCTAGCAAGTAATAACTTAATTCCTGTATTGCTCAGGGGGGTTGCAAAGGGAGTGTGAGAAGTTCATTATTATCCAGCAGAAAAAAGGGAGCATGCTAAGAAGAAAGCAGCATCTTTCCTACTGGGATTTCTCTTGGACTACATGATTTGCATGAAGGGCGCCACATCAAACACAGTGGGTGCCCTTTTTCAAATATTAATGTGAAGCTTGTTTTAAGTTCTCTCTTGACTTTGTGCCACCTTGTATCAAAGGAACTTAAAAGTAGGACTTGGGGGTGGGGAGAATTTTTGCAACTGTTTTAACATTTAGAGGAATTCTTTCTGCATTTGATCAGTGTGCCTTAAACTTGTAATAATTTGACATATATGTGCATTTTGCTAGGATGCCTGTTTTCACGATGATCAGTCTTTTTATATTTTGTTTCTGTGTGGATTATTTAAATATTCTAAACTGAAAGGATTTAAGAGACTGATAAGTAAATGGCACAGAGAAGCCATAAACTCAGACACTGATAATTCCGTGAGTTTGCTGTGGAGAGAGACTTGCTAGTTGCTGTTATTTTAAATTAAAATTCTTACAGCTCTTTAACCAGAGGCTTTTGAACTTTTTTTTCTGTGATAATTAAAACAAATCAAATTTGGATGCTTGTATGGTAATGTGTATGTCTAGGTACAGATTGCAGAAAGTAGGGTCTGAGGGGGTCATGGAATGAGGTTGTTAAATTGATCCACTGTGAGTAAATCTAGATTTGTCTCTGTCTGTCTATGTGGGTCAAATAGTAATTTGATCTTGCTATTGCTTGTTAAATAATTTAGTGCTGCAGCAGGATAGTTCACATTCAGACATGCTTTTGGTTATTAATTTCAAGAATTAAAATTTAAAATATTTATAGCTTGATGTCAATTTATGCATATTTTGTAAAACACCAGATTGATATGAGACTTAAACTGAGAAAATATACCTTAAAATTTAAAATTCACATAAGAGGCTTGTTAATTTAGGAAGAAGATAATTTTATAAGATAATTTTATTGATTAATATCGATTGACATGTTATTGGTTGTATGTTCTTATTTGTTCTCCATCAAAAGATGTTATTCCTCCTATTTTGTTCTGCTTTCTTTCACCTTCCCCGAAACAAAGTTATATTAAGTGAAAATAACATCAATATATTGTTCTGTACTATAAATAGGCTTATTCCTTTAATATGTGCCATATGCTAGGACAAACAGAACACAAGCGGTAAACAAAACTGGTTTCAGTTTTTATTCCATAATAATCGATAATCACAGGGTACACATTCTAGACATTCTGACTGTGACCTCTATGAATATGAGCTTTATTTCAGTCAGTAGTAAAGAGGACTTTTTAGAGAATGTTTCATGTTTTGGACTGAATGTTTGCATCCTCCCCAAATCCATATGTTGAAAACACTACCCCTGCTTCCCTGTAATGATATTAGGAGGTGGGGTCTTTGAGAGGTAATTAGGACTAGATGTGGTTATGAGTGTAGAGTCTCACAAATGGGATCAGCACTCTTATAAAAGTCCACAAAGCTTATTTCCTCTCCCTGCTCTCTGCTGTGTGAGGATACAATGAGCAGCCATAAGTTTATTACATGAAAGAGGGTTTTCACCAGAACTCAAACATGCTGCTATCCTGATCTTGGACTTCCATCCTCCATAACCATGAGAAATAAATTTCTGTTGTTTATAAGCCACCCAGCTTCTGGCATTTTTGTCATAGAAATACTAACAGACTATTTTATTTAAAGATGGTGCTTAAAAATGAAACTGCGTCCTATGGTCTAAATTATGCACTCCCACTACCCCTAATGCAATGTTGAAGTCTAATCCCAAATGTTAATGGTATTTAAACATGAGGATTTGGGGAAGTAATTATACTTAAATAAAGTCAAATGATGGAAAGCTCATGAGAGGATTAATGTTCTTATATGAAAAGACAAAAGAGCTTTCTCTCTCTCTGTTATGTGAGGGCATGGAGAGAAACTGACCATATAGAAGCCAGAAAGCAAGCTCTCATCAGAAATCCAACTATGCTGGCACTGTGATCTCAGACTTTGGGCCTCTAGAATTCTGAGAAAAAAAAACTTTGTTTTGAAAGTCACCTAGTTCATGGTATTTTGTTATGGCAGCCCAGCTTATAAATGCACTATTTGACTACATATCTACCCAGAAGTAATGAAACTATATTGATTAGTAGAGTGTTTTGTTCTGTGCTAGGTATTTTAGGCATTAAATATTTGAGATAAGTTCTACAAATAAAGCACGAATTGAAACATATTAGGATAGCATGAGTATTATAATAGCAGAGAGATTCACAATGTAGTCTCAGAGCACTTCCTTTATAATTTACTTCACTTATGTTTATACATGCTTAAATACATAATGCATTACATGTATAGTGCTAGGAACTTCTTTAAAAAGAATGTACATATTTCTCAATTTCTATATTTGATTTTTGTTAAACTATCTCAGTGCAGTAGGTATACAAGTAATACAATAGGTATTACAAGGAAAATATCTGTAACGATACACTGTTATTAAGCACAATTTAAAAACTGAAAATACCGCCAAACTTAAAAATGCTAACACTGTCAACCCCTTGTATCTAGCCATGAGCTTCTGTGATATCTCCTTTCCTGGACTTATTTCATGTTCACAAATAGGAAAACACTACCTTGGAATGTCTTTATCATCCCCTTCTTTTTTAAAAATAGAACATTATTATACAAGTTATTAAAACCCAAACGATATGCTGTACATGTTTGCTTGTTTCTGGCCTTTATAAATACACTGTTATAGTCAATCTACTTTGTTATAAGCGCATGTCCACCTCCTAATCCCTGGAACCTGTGAACATGTTACCTTATATAGCAAAAGAGACTTTGAAGATATGACTAATTTAAAGATCTTGAGATGGAAGATTATCTTGGATTAGTCAGTGGACTCACTGTAATCTTTATAAATAAAAGAGGGAGGTAGGAGAGTGTGATTCAGAAAAAGAGATGTGATGATTGTACCAGAGACTGGAGTACTGTAAATGCTGATTTGGAAGGTAGAAGAAGACTGTGAGCCAAGATATATGGCAGCCTTTGGAAACTAGGAAGGGCAAGGCAATTCACTCCCTCTTAGAGTCTCCACAAGGAATTCAGGCCTGCTGACTCTGATTTTAGCCTAGTGAGATGCTTTTTGGACTTCTGATATCCAGACCTATAAATGATTAATTTGTATTGTTTAAATCCACTAGTTTTGCGATAATTAATTACAGCAGACATAAGAAACAAATACGGTTTGATGATATCTGTACTTTTTTACATACTATCATGCATTCAAAATATATTCATGGCTTTAGAATTAGACAATTCCATTGTATGAATATGCTACAATCTATTATTTAATTTTCTTGTCAATGAATATTTGTAATGCTTCCCAAAACAAAAAGGTTTTTTTGTTTGTTTGTTTTTGCTTTTGCTATTAGGAACAGTGCAGTTAAGAATACTAAGAACAGTTTACATCTGATGACTGATGTTAATTCTCAAAAATTTCTCTAGGTTGTATGGCTGAAATTGGCTGAAATTGGAATTTCATGCTACAATTTTTAAATTTTTAGTTTTACAGTAAAATGAAAAAATTATCTCAAGTGGTTATACCACTTTTTTTCTATCATCAGCTCCCATTGATCCACAACTTCCCTGGAATATGTTATTAACTTTGTAGAGGTTATTTTTACATTATAGGCACTATTCTTTCATCAGTACTTCTCTGTTTCTTGACTTTGTTCTATTCCATTGTTCTCTAAAACCACACTGTGTTTACTTCAGTAAGGCTAAAAATAAGTTTTTATATCTGTTAAGCTAAATTTTCTTTAGTGGATTCATGGCCATTCTTAGCTCTGTGTTGTTTTTTATAAGTTTAAATGGTGAAATATATATTATTATATAAATATATTAAATTATAGTACATTGTTTAAAAGATAAAAATAATATGAACTTTAGTATACCTGTCACCCAAATTAACAAATAGAATACTCCAGGTTCTTTGACAGTCCCCCCATGTGCCTCACCCTCAATGTAATCAGAAATAAAGTCTTCTGAAATTTGTGTTAAATATTCTTGTGTTCACTTTTTATTATATTAACTCCTTTGTATAAATATATATAAAAACCCCACTGTATTTAATCTTTTATGTCTTGCTTGCTTTAGCTGAGCATTATATTTGTATCATCCACATGATATTTTGTTTGTTTTTGGGATTGGAAATAAATGTGATTTTTATGTAATGATCATAAAACTAAACAACTTGTTAAATGCTTCAATTATTTCTGATAATTTGAATGGTTAATTTATATGACTATTTGCATACAATTCAGTTATTTTTTCCATTCCTATTCTTGTGTTAATATTTATAGCTATGCCTGTCAAAAATATTAAAAATTGAATATAAAAAATGATGATTTACTTGACCTTAAATTTTAAAAAAAGCTTCTATAATGTCTTATTATTAATTATATATATTATGAGATATTATTAGATACATTCTAATGAGTAGTAAGTTTGCTTCTGACATTGAGCATGTTCTAATGTTAAATTAACTTTATAATCCTGGAATAAATCCAAAGAAATTAATTCAATTTTGTTTAATGTTATAAAATAAATGAAATATGAGTTAAGGTAAGCACTAGAAAATTTTAACAACACAAAATTGTTATGTGGAATGTTTAAAATGAGAAAGATGTAAAAAAAGAACCCACTAGAAAAAAGATTGACGATATTAAATATAAGACATGGCAGATAAAAAAATAAATAAATAGTACCTCTATAAATACATATAGAGACATATATATGTATGTATGTATATACATATATATTTCTGTATTGAAATATATAGTTAATAACTATAAATATGTGCATATGTGTATAAGTATGTATATGTGTGCATATATATACATATATCCAGATATATGTATATTCAGTCACTAAAATTTAAAACCCAGTGGATGAGTTAAATAGCACATAAGGAAGAACTGAAGTGAGAATTAGTAAAATAGCCACTAAACCTGAAGAACTAAGTTAAAATGGTGGAAAATAAGAAAAATCAAAGCTAAGACATGAAAAAAGAGTACAGATTCCTGACATATCAACTTAGCATACCAGAAGGTAAAAATAAACAGGAGAGAAAATATATTAAAAAATAGTGGTAAAATGTTTTCAAAATTGAGGAAGTTCTCACATATAAGAAACATAGAAACTAATCATGAAAAAAAATTAAAAAGCAAGGACAAAAACAAAAACGAACCCATATATTTTCTAGTAAAATGACAAAATGCCAAAACTCACATGAGTCTTACAGGTAGATTTTCAGATAAATATTTTTCTAGAAAAATAATTAAATTTTAGATAGACAGAAATTTTTTTCCTCATGATTTTTTAAAACTTGTTTTATTTCCACTACCTGACCACCTCCCCTTGGCAATTATCAGTTTGTTCTCTGTATCTATATGTCTGTTTCTGTTTTGTTTATTCATTTATTTTTATTATTTTTTTTAGATTCTACATGTAAGTGTGATCATATGGTATTTGTCTTTCTCTCACTTTTCACTTAACATAATGCCCTTTTTAGGTCTATCCATATTGTCCCAAAAGATTTCCCTCTTTTTTATTGCCAAATTACATCCTGTTCTCTGCGTGTGTGTGTGTGTGTGTGTGTGTGTAGCATATCACATCTTCCTTATCCATTCTTCTATTGATGGACATCTAGATTGCTTCCATATTTTGGCCATTACTAGTAATCTTGCACTGAACATAGTGGTACATGCATCTTTTCAAATGTATCCAAATTTTACTCAGATAAATATCTAAAGTGGAATTGCTGGATTGTACGGGGATTCTATTTTTTAATTTTTTGAGGGTTCTCCATGCTATTTTCCATAGTGGCTCCACCAATTTACAATTATATACCAACAGTGTTTGAGGGTTATGTTTTCTCTACATCCTTGCCAGCACTTGTTATTTGTTGATTTATTGATGACAGCCATTCTGACAGGTATAGAGTGATATCTCATTGTGGTTTTAATTTTCATTTCCTGATGATTAGTGACGTTGAGTATCTTTTCATAGTTTGTTAGTCATCTGTTTGTCCCCTTTGGAAAGACGTCTATCTAGGTCCTTTGTCCATTTTTTAATTGGGTTGTTTGTTTTTTTAGTATAACGTTGTATGAGTTCTGTTTATATTTTTAATATTAACTTCTTAACAAATGTATCATTTGCAAACATCTCCTCCCATTTAATAGGCTGTCCTCTCGTTTTGTTGATGATTTTCTTCATTATTCAAAAACATTTTAGTTAAATGTAGTCCCATTTATTTATTTATTATTTTTTTTTATTTATGTGTTTCCGTTGCTCAAGAAGACATACCAGAAAAAATATTGTTAAGAGCAATGTCAGAGTTTACAGCCTATGTTTTCTTCTAGGCATTTTATAATTTCAGGTCTAACATTTAAATTTTTAAACCATTTTGATTTTATTTTTGCATATGGTGCAAAAAAGTGGTTTAATTAATTTTTTTTTTTTGCATGTAGACAGCAACATTTAACAGTACAAACGAAAGCCAAAAGTCAGTGAAATTATATCTTGGAGCTATTAGAGAAGATAACTGTCTACTTAGAAGTGAATACCCTACTAAGTTATCATTCATGCTGGAAAACTATATAAAAGCATTCTAGAAAGAAAAGAATTGAGAGGGCTTAAAATCAATATCTTTTCTAAAAAAAATTCTAAGTTTATATTGAGGACAAAATAAAATTACTTTAAAAAAGTCATATAAGAATGAATGATCAATTAGATTGGCAGATAGGCACAAAAATCTAAAATAATATTGATTTATAAGATAATAATAATAAAGTTTGGTCTTTAAAAACAATGTAAACCTATTAAGTTGGTTTGACATGTGAGATGAAAAAAGATTTACTTAGAGATAAATCTTTCTAAGACAGTTTTTGGGGAGCCAAGAAGACATAAAGAATAACTTTTACTTTATTTAATTAAGCTTGACTTTAAAAATTTAAATCACTAAATTAATAGAATTAGAAAATATATTTTACTAACTTGCAAAGTGAAAGTGACCTAAAAATGTTCAAAAGAAAACCTAGGACCATCATACCATTTTCCAAAGTGGCTGTACATTACACATACCCTCTAGCTATGTATGAAGGTTCTAATTTCTCTACATCCTAACTTACCCTTATTATCTGTCTTTTTGATTATACCCATCCTTGTGGTGAGAAGTGGTGTCTCATTGAGGTTTTGATTTTCATTTCCCTCATGGTCAGTGATGCCGAGCATCTTTGCATTTGCTTATTGCCATTTCTGTATTTCCTTCGAGAGACCTCTACTCAGACCTTTGCCCATTTTTGAACTGGTTTCTCTTATCAGTATTGAACAAATAATGTATTATTAAGATTATTTTAAGAATTATTTATACATTCAAGACACAAGTCCCTTATCAGATATACAATTTTTATTTTTTTCTCCATTTTGTGGAAGAAATAAAAATATATGCCAACACAAAAATTTGTACCTGAATGTTTACAAAAGTATTATTCATAATAGTCCCAAATGGAAAACAACTTACTGTCCATCAGCTAATGAATGAATAAATAAACTGGCTATATTCATACAATAATGTACTATTTAATAATAAAAAGGAATAAAGAACTGTTATATAAAACAACATAATTAAATCCTTAAAACATAATATAAAAGCAAACAAATCACATATTATATAATGGCATAATTCCTTGTACATGAAATAGGCAAATCTATAGAGCAGAATTTATATTAGTAGTGGCCTAGAGATGGAGTTGGAGGTTGGAGGATTGGAAGGTGTTGGCTAAAAGGTATGAAGTTTCTTTCTGTGGTGATGAAGATATTCTAAAACTGATTCTGGCAGTGGTTGAACAATTTTGTGAGTACAATAAAAAACCCTAAATCAGATTTTAAATGGGTGAATTGTATCATATTTAAATTATATATCAATAGAGCAGTTACTATAAAAAGTTAAGAAAACAGATGAACATGAGTAAAGCAAAGCAAGACAAGAGCAAATAAAAAATATTGTGAAATAATAAATTAATCTATATAAGTCATTCTTTAAAACAACTTGCATAAACTTGCCTTTTAAAAATAAAATGTTGTAATATTGGTTAAATATTTACTACAGGGCTAAATAATCTGATTATCAATAATGTACCTAAATTGAATGCATTGAAGTTGAATGAAGATAAGGCTGCATCAGGAAAATAATAACACAATAAATGTGTATGTATCTATATCGATAACATGCAAAGCATTTTATAGAAAGAGCATAACAACTTAATAATAAAAGAAATAATTTATAAAGAGAATAAAGCAATCTAATTCATTTGCTACAAAAATCAAATACACACACACGCACACACACACACACACATATACATACACACACACACAAACATACATAAATGTACACCCATGCATACATACGTCTATGTAATGTTATGGGTATAAATAAAATCTTCCAATTATATTAAGAATTTATTCTGTTCAGTTACACATAGAACATTTAACAAAGTGATGATATATTGTCATAAAACAAATCTAAACACAGTTCAAATAACTATTAGAATGAAGAAAATAGACTATATACTTGTTATACAAGATAATTAAGGGAGAAATCAATTTAAAAACAAAAAAATTAAAAACTTTTACATAAAGAAGTTTCAAAAGTTTAAAAACACCACTTTAAATAATTTATGTGTCAAAATACAATGAAAAAATTTAAATATGTTAATTAAATAATCCATGTATTATTTATAGGTACAGTCAAAGCAGTATTGACAGGAAGTTTATGCTTTAAATTCCTAATGCAAATAAAAAAGCTGCAATAACTGAGATAGGAATTCAAATTATCAAATTTGGTTAGAGAGCCAACTAATGAGAGTAAATTTACAAACTGTAAAAAAAGAGAATACTAAGGGACAGACATTAATGAAATAGAGTATACCAGCAAAAAATTACTTAAATAAATGAAAGACAAGTTTCAATCAATATGAATCATGAAAGGTAAGGGCATCAGAGTAAACACAAATAAAAAATATGTCTTTCCAATTTTTATTGTCTAAATTAAGATATATAGTTTTATGCAGAGAGTTCGTTTAGCTAGGACAGGACATTTCCAAGAGAGTCCAAAGAGGAAAAAAAGTACCAGATACTTGGCATCTTAAATAATGATGGACCATGACAGGAAATATATATACAGGTGCAAGGTGACAGACAAGCAATCATTAGGAACAGTGTGGCGACATGGGTTTCAGGCAGGACAGAGCATCACTGATCTGGAAATGTGTCAATGAGAGGCAAAGGCAGGTACTACCCAACTCTAGGATAGTGCAATCGGAAGTGAGAAAGGAAAAATATTTACTACTCAAGCGTATTGTAGGCAGCTGAGAGTGAAGATAAAAGAATGATAGAAGCAAAGTTTGAATGTTTGGAGGATTTAGAATGAATATGTGTTTCTAAAAGTACAGAAGTATTTCAGGAGTTAGAAAATTGAGTTAGAATCGAGGATATAAAATACCTACACAGATGAGATTTCAGGAGATAGGGTAGACTGAGAGTCTGGTGTTCCTGATAAGATTGGGTTTAAAAAAGAATAAAGAGCATAATTAAGTTGGTTTCGATTGTCTTACTATTTAGATGCATATGCTTTTTTAAAAAAAATTCTTTACTCCAGGATTATCACTCCTCTTGCCAGTCAGCCTTGAATTTTAAAAGTGTGTTTTAGAAGTATTTTATCCAGAATTTTAGATGTTCTTTACTGGGAGAGCTTCTTAGAATACCTAATTTATCTCAAATCAAGAACCCTAATGGTATATTCATTAAAAAAGAAAAGATTCAGTAAGTTTTGGATGCTTTATTTCTTCTAGACATTATGTTATTTGATGTAAATGAATTTTCATGGACTTGACCATCATGTGAGTACTAGGCAATTCCCTGGGCAGTAGTGGAGTGTTTCTGATAGAGTTTGTTCACTTACCTACCCTATAACAGGAAGATGTCTTAAGTTATCAGTCTCCAGAGAATTTACAGTAACAGTATCTTTCGGTTGTTGTCATTTGTTTTTTATTTTATTTTTTTCTGTTGTTTTGTTTGATAAGCCAAGAATGACAGAATGATCATGGTATGTGACAGAATAACCCAGGAGGCAGGGTTTTATCGCCTGTTGAAAAATTCTTTGATCAGAAAGCATTCTCATGAGATTTTAGTGTTTCCTGTGGCAGAAGTAATACATACATGAGAACAGAAGTTTCAGTCTTAATAGTGTGTGCAAGGGTGTTGATATATATATATATATATATATATATATATATATATATATATATACACACACATACACAAGGTGTATGGATGCCATATAAAATTTTTTCTGAAAGGATGCCTATTATTTATCAGGAGAAAAACAAAGCAAAACAGAACAAACTGACAGCTTATTTAGATGTTAGATCCAAGAAATAAGTGGCAATTTTAATTTATTTTTTATTTTTTAAAATTATTTATTTATTATTTTTTAAATTTTTATTTATTTATTTTTCCCCTCTCCCTCCCCTCTGGTAACCACTCACTCATTGTCCATGTCCATGAGTCTCTGTTTGTTTGTCCTGTTCATTTGTTGCTTTTAGGTTTATATTCCACATATAAGTCATATCATGTGACTTTCAACCTTTTCTGTCTGGCTTATTTCACTTACTAAGATAATTTCAAGGTCTATCCATGTTGTTCCAAATGGCAGTATTTCATCTCTTCTTATGGCTGAGTAATATTCCATTGTATATATATACCAATCATCTTTTGTAGGACAGCAATTTTTATTTTAAAAAGGAGTTAGTATTGTCTTATTTTTTACCTCATGCTAAGAGGTAAGTAATCCCTCTTGGTTTATTTAATTTTCTACTAAAAAATATTTTCTGAAGGATACTTTATCCACAGCCTGCAGCTGTGAATACCTGGCCATGTATGGTATCTAAAATATCTCTACAAGCTCTTTTCTAGAATTCTTTTAAAAAAAATTTTTATAGAGTTCATTTAGCTAGAAAATATTATTAAAGAAAGCAATTTACTTTTCTTTTTCTAACCACAAAGCCTGCATATGTAATAACCTACATACTATGTTTATATAGCCTCAGGAAAAAATAACTTGGAAGGATGCACACTAACTTGTTAATAGTCAGTGCCTCTGTGAAAAGGTTAATCAAAGGAGAGTGGGACTCTCATGGATTTTATATTGTTTGAAAATTTAGATTAAGAATGTGTTTCATAATTAAAAATTGAAAAACTAAAGATTGAAAAATTCACACTAAATTTTCCATATTAAGAAGTAGAAGATGAAACTTGAGGACAAAAATATAAAAATAAATGTGGCAAAAATCAAACTTGAACATAGCTAAATCACTTAGTGGAATAAATATGTGAAAACAAAGTGCTGGTCAACAATCCTGCTGCTGAGGCCAGAAACTGGATATAAATTACTTCTGGTTCTTTAGCCTAGAAGTAATCTTGGCTGACACCATCCACCCAAGGTGCTGACCTAAGATGATTCACACACACACACACAAATTTACTTTTTTGATCTCCATTTATCTCAGAAAGCAGGCCAGGGATCGATACTCATCTGAAGCTAATACTGTGATTCAATGTTCTTTCTTCATATTGTTTGTTATATTTTTCTGATAGTTATCTTGATTTAGGGCTAACTTGAAACAAAAATAAACAGAGCAACGAGACTGCTGTAGTGGCCCATAACAAACCATCCATCTTCAATGCATGCATTTCCCCCAGTTTATTCAAACTTTAACACAAAATCTCCATCCTCTTTGTGGACTCCATGAACCATTCATTGCACTATGGTTTAGTGATTCTCATAGCTATTTGAAAAAGAATTTTGATTACAAAAGCAAGAGTTTCACATATAAAATAATGGATGCTTTTAGTTTAGAAAAAGCAATGACAGGCAGTGAGCAATCTAAAATAATTCAATTCAGCCAATTTTTAAAAATCTATTTTCATGTAGAATATCAAAAATGATTATGCTTTGACTCATATTGGCTGCTACAGCAGTTTGTTTTACAATTTGTAGCAAATGTCATTATGATAAACTTGAATGTCTTCTAATATTTGTACTGTTTTGATTTTAGACTTGTCTGGGAAATTATAAATGCTAATTGGAAAAAACAATTATACATTATTCATATACTATTCTGCTGACTCGATTTCTGTACAATATCATTTTCCAAGTTGATAGTAATCTAGCTAATGAAATTGCACAGAAGAGAACAGCAAGCAAAATATGCCTAACTATCCATATTTAAAAGTATTTGTATAAGCTAAATAAAGTAATTGATACTTTTTTGGGTCTAAACAGTGACATCTAAAAACAAAACTAAACTAAAAAAAAAAACAGAATCAAATGATTCAAAAGATACACTAGCAGAAATATAATCTTTTAGCGAGTATAATCATGAATGCAGTTTACTTCTTGTGGAAGCTGTAGCCGTTCTTAACAGGAATGAGAAAGAGTATATGGAGCATCCATTTTGGTGGAGTGGATTTTAAGCTTAAATTGCTTGTCATTTCTTGATTTCCTAACTCATTTATTGTGGCAGAACTAGAAGATCCCAGGAGACAGATCTGTGGAGTCTTCATAGACATTGCTGCTAGATCAGTCTTGATCCTGCTCCTATAGCCCATCTAAAGATTCTGTAAATATCACATAGCCATATTAAAGCCCTTTTTGCTATTTGCAACTTATTCTAACTGATATACATGCCCTGTCTAGTTAGGTTACACAAATTACATAAAGGTCTAAATAACCCACCTGCTAGTAGTATGTTGGAAATACATACATATATTACTGAACATGTAAATCATATTTACTCCAGTATAATGAACACAGATTTCCCTGAATTGTCCTACATCAAGACCTATGGAACTTTAATTTCTTGGCTTTCTCATCTTTGGCTATTGTATTTCTTTTTTTTTTAATCAAACTTCTTTGAGGCTTCTTCCTTAGTCAATGCTTCCTTGCTACCAGAGAGAAATACCAGGTGAGCTTGTATTAGTTTTAGAGCTTGAAACTAATCTAGGGCACAGGGAGATTTGCTTTTTAAATAAAATTACACATATATAACTGAAAATGCAGGAGGGCACAGGGAATTCTAATTTTGAAGAGTTATTAAAAATCCTTTAGGTTTGCGGGTTAGATTCTAGTATCTTTTGTGAGTCCCCATTTTGATTAAGGAAGAATCTTAATATAATATGTTGATTTGTTCCACAAAAACAATTGAGAACCTAAATATTTGACACAGTATTATCCTGTGTCCACAAGGGGAACCACTGAGATATTCTAATGAAGAAAGTTATGTGATTAAATCTGTGCTTAAAAATTAGCTCTAATTCTAATATGGAGAATGGATTGAAACTGATAAATACTGGAAATAAGATCAGTTAAGGAGACTATTGAATCAATTCAGGTTAGAGATGTTTGGGATCCGAATTAAGACAGCAGTCATGGTAAAGAGGTAAGGCAGATGGGTTCCCTAGGTAAAGAGATTGAAATAGTAGGAATATAGGGATGATTAGATGTGTGGTGAAGGAAGGAGAGGAAATCAAGAATTATATCTAGGTTACTACTTAAGCAGTGATTAAATGGATGGAGCATCATATACTATGCTAAGAAACACTGAGATAGGGGTTAATGGTCAGTTTGAGAGCTAAAACATTGTGGCACAAATTTTAAAAATATGTGTATTAATCATAAAGAATTCAGTGCATTTAAAGGCAGATGGAATACTACAATAATATCTGCCCTCATAAATAAGATAGTTCCATTTGCTGCCATATACCTGTCATGCAATTTCTAAAACTAAAAGCATTTATTTTTATATAACTAAAATATCATGTTCATACTTAATAAAACTGGCAATACTTCATTGAAATCACCTACTACCCATAGCATATTTATGATTGATTGTATTGCTAACTAACTTTTTTATTAAAGTAGATTAATTATGCAGGAAAATATATAAATCCAAATTGTATAGTTCAGTAAATTATCTTAAACTCCTCCCTAATAACCATCAGTCAAATGGAGAAAGTGTAAATTATCACCACATTAGTTCTCCATTCTTGTGTCTGTAAATTACTGCTTGCTCCTTTCTCTCTAAATATGACCATAATTTTGACTTCTAATACCATAAATTAATCTTGCCTTGTATTTTATTTTACATAAATGGAATAACATGTTATATATTCTCTTTTATTACTGACTTCTTTGCCCAAAGTTATATTTGTGATATTAATCCATGTTGATTGTTCTTTGTGATATACTTGGACTCATGAGATCCCATAGAAGAATCTTAAACAGTTTAATAAAGATAAAGGATACAGTTCAACAGTTGAAAAGAAAGCAGGCAAACAATGGAGTTGAAGAGACTTCCAAATACCCTTCGCAGAGTCCTTTCTTAGGACACACTTATCTCTGCATTAGAGACTACTAATATGTTTTAAAAGGACTTTAGTTTGGGGACAATAAAGGCAATGATTTGCAGCAGAGCCATTTATGCCACACTGATCAAGTAAAGAAGTCAGGATGTTTAACCAATTACAACAGTTGTAAGCCATCAATAAACAAGTCAATCATGGGTGCCACTAATGACAGTTCTAACTTTAAACAACACAGTACAAGTAATTAATTATCCCATTCATTCTCATCTTGGCCAAAAGTTAGTACCAGCCCTGTAGACAATCCTGGAGATAAACAAAGAGTTGTTCCAGTTGAGCTGAAAGATATACATTATCACTACTGAAATAGTTAAGACTTTCATCTATTTCTCAAATAATAATAATTAATAATAATAAATAATAAAGGGACTACATTACAATCACGTTGTCAGTCCAAGTCACATTTTCCTAAAATCATAACAAATATCAAATTCTATTCAAAGTTAATTAAAATTAATTTGAAACTCTATCTTTTAAATTTGTTATACTAAATCACCATCAACTTTTAATGACGATGGGAAACCAAAGTTGATGAGAAATTTAATTTTAAAAGCAAATAGCATATCAGAAATAAATTGGTCATGAATGACAGGGTAGTTGGTGATCAAAACACTAAACATATTGTATTTATTTTTCAAATACTATAGTAGTCATATTACAAATAATATTAGTAATCTTTAACATTAAATTAAAAATTATTGCTAGGCAAAGTTTTTTATATTTAGATAATTCAATAAGAAAGCATTCAAATAGCTACATTTTAAAAAAATTTTTTTCCACAGTAGTTTAATTTAATTAAATTTGCCCTATAGTTTTAACCTTGGTTTCACCTTAGAATCACCTGGGAGCTTGAAAATACCAATGCTAGGCTCCACTCCCAGAGATTCTTATTGGAATTTTAATAGTACCGAATATTTGTATCAATTCTAATTGATTTGAAATGCCATCGGATATTGGTATATTTAGAGTTTCCCAGTCATTCAAATGTGAAGCTAAATTTAACAATTTCTGGTGTAAACAGTTAAAGCAACCCACCTTTAAAAAGTAATACTCAAAGTTGGCTGTGATTTACTATCATCTAGGAAATCATAAATTCCAATATCAGGGCTTCTGCCCATATTTATATGTAATCTCTGGAAATGGTTGAGGTGAGAGAATTCCAAAAATTTGTGTTTTAAAGTATTTCATAGGGATTTTGATACAGTTAGGAATGAGAACCATTGCTTTAAAAGTATAAAGTTTTATTTAATCCTAACATTATTTATTATTTTTCTTTATTAACATCATTGATATTTATTACTTTACATATCTATTATCAGTTTTGTAACTCTTAAATTCTGTTTATATTTTGGTTTAATTTTCTTGGCACTCCGGTTCTCATCCTAAAATTATCTACAACATAATTCTCCCAAGCTAATTTATCAGTATAATACAGTCTGTCCTGAAAACTCGTGTGATTAGGCTAACATAGTTAGTGGACCTCCTATATTTAGCATGCAAAGAATAAAGTACCTTGCAAATCGTTTAATAATAATGCAGTCAAATTTTCTGTTATAATTTATTTACAGCCCTGCCACTAGAAAGCAGAATACAACATTCTGAGGAGCATTTTTCTGTCATTTGGAGAGCTGTTTTTATTATGGTAAGATAAACAAGATTTTCCAATTGTATTAATATGATGAATAGGGAGCAAGAACCCAAGTAAAGTGGACTACCAACTGTATTTACAGAGAAGCAGAGAATATTTGAAATGACAATGAGAATAAACATCACAGTAAGTGAATCTGTGGTTCATATGTAACTATAAGTGGAATAATATTCATTTCTTTTTCCCTTAGTACTTTCTATTTTCTTATTTAAATCACTTTCAGTATCTTGATAGCACTTATCAACTTAATCCATTAAAACTGTTATCTATCCAGATGAAAAAAAAATGCACAAAATGCAGTGGGGGTATGAAATAACAAAGAAATGTGATTGATTTTGCCTGTTAGATATTATTAAAGTTTACTAGTATAAATTCTATTTTGCTTTAAACTTGCAAAATTTAGAACTATATAAAGTAGCAAGATTTAGCTATCTTTTGTTTTGCAAATATTAATTGCACACTAGTTTGATACCACACTGGTTCGACATTCTAAATTTAGATATAAGATCTACATTTTGGGTAATCTAATCTAACATCCACATTTATCTGTGTAACTTTATGAAATTAAATATTTATACGTAAATGGTACTCATATATAATCAAATGTGTATTTGAATATTATTTCCTTTTTTCTTCGCTTTTTCTATAATGAGTACTCTTCAAATTATACTCCAGTTGCTTTATGAGGTATGTTGACATAACTTCTATAGCAAACAGGTCTGAGTTATAATCATGTTAGGTTGCAAGAAAGGGGAGATTGGACATTTATTGAATAGCATACGTGCCAGATTTCAAATGTTTTCACACATAATCTCTAAAACTATCAGTCATTACACCCTGTTTGTTCTTCCTACTAAATACATCTTGATATGCTTTTTAAAAATATATAACACTACTTGCCCTTAAATTATTTCAAGTATAAGCCATCACTTCTTTTTGGGATATGCCTATTATTTCCTAACTGATCTTCCTACCAAGAAGTTGTATTTCAACAATCTGCCATCAGTAATTCTCTTTCCAAAATCACAGATTTAATCATGTTTTTGTGTGTCTCTAAAAATTATAAATTGTTTACCTTTGAAATGAATGATATATAAGATTATTACTGACCTACATAAAAGCCTCATTTCTTGTAACTTTTACCATTCCTTTTCCTTTCCCTTTTCCCACCCCCCAATGTACCTTATGATCAAAATTACTTACAACTTCCGGTATATGAATACCACTGTATATAAAACCTTGTTTATTCAGTTTCTTAGTTTGTCCTTCTCTCAAAATGCCACTTGCCTTTCATAATTTCCCAACTGCCAGGCTATGAGTTACACCTTTCTTAATGTTTCCATAATACTTAGTGCATACCAGTCACTTATCTAAAAAGAGCTTTCCTTCTCCATCTAATAAAAATTTAGTTTTCAAAAGAGAACACAAATTCCATATTTCTTCAATATATTCCTTTGTGAGAAGAAACAGATTATCACATCAAAAAATCTTTCCATGAGATTAAACCAAGAGAAGTTTAAGCTACCCTATAATCATATGCAGTAAAATTACTGTGAACCTTATTTTCCTCATTTGTAAATTTATTGTAATGGAATAACATCTTAAAATATTTATCTCTGTTTTGTTTTCCTGCCCTTTCTTGTATGTGACTGACCCCTGTTCAAAGAAATTCATTTAGTCAGACAAGATTAAAATTTGTCAGTTTGTCTTTAATTAATTTTATCTTCTATACAACAGAGAGAATTTTGAAATCATGGTATAGACAAGAATCTTGAAAGGCAAGTCCTTTACTTTCTAAGTGTGGGATTTATGAAATAAAGAAAATAGTTACATACCTAAAGCAAAGCCATGAAAAAGTCAGGCTTAAAATGTAAAAATAAGAGACCTTCACAGTTTCCCTTATCTAATCTATGAGACTAGGTAAGGACTACTAGAGAGAAGAGAAAGTGAAGGTGGTATAAGTGGATGGAACTCTGAGAGGGGGCCACAACCTACTGCTGCTACATAAGGACAAATTACATTGGGAAGGTAACAAAAGATTCTGAAAGTTTAATAACCAGAAGTGAGACAAATTCTTAATACATGCCTATCTATTCTGGAAAAAAAAGCAAGGTCCTCAAGATTTTCCTCCAAAGTCTTAAAAAAATTCGCACCTGACAAATATTAATCATGGGTATTCTGTTTCCATGACAACTGTCATGACCAAATCAAAATAAGCTTGAGAATATGCTTTAGGAATTGCAAAGTATAAGGACATGTTTAACCTGATCTTTAAATCTGGAAGATAAAAACATTATAGATTAATTTCATCTCAGTTTTTCATGTATAATCCATTTTCTGAATTTATTAAAATTTTAAGTAAAACACTGACTTACACACAGTACTTCATAAAGTAAGATCAAAGGTGAAGTAACATAAGATATTCTGAAAACCAAGAGGAATTTCACACTTGTCTCTAATCCTTAGGTGGGTCGATTAGGCAATGTACTTATAAAAATTATGCAGTGAAAGGAGTTCTCTCTTTATATATCGTCATGCTGCTTCTACTGGTCATAGGTCCTTACTAATTTATCTATATTCTATACCTTTGGCAGTTTTTTATTCTTTTTTACCTTATTGGTGCATTCTAAAATCAACTTTGAAATGTCCATACATCTTCTTTTTTTATTATCTACTCTGCTGTGCCTTCCCTGGCAATTCTCTCTTCATTCAGATTGCTAAGTAGATATCTTGAAAGTAAAAAACACAAAAACATTTCTTTGGCTCAAGCTAAAAATAAACATAAAGCAACAGAGAAATTTAACTATTATCAGATAAGTATATTCATCTAGATCGTCAAACAATGTCAAAACAAAAAAAATCAAATTATGTAGACTGATAAAATAAAATGGATAGTTGCCACATGCCAACTTCTCTTTCATTCTGTGTACATCAGGCTTATTTATTCCCCATTTCAATGCAATGATGTCTGTAGGCTGCCTACACTTAAAAAATGCTTGTAAACTTGCAGAAATCTTAGATCCAGAAATAAAAATAGAAATGTATTTTCTATGTGGATGTATATTTAATTCTAATGAGTGACAAAGTTTATTTCAGTTTTGACATGATGATTGTCAAATAAAAGCCTGTCATTTATAAAACTGAGAAGGCTTTCTTGAAACTCTCTCTACAATCCCTGGATGGCTCCAGAGTCAAAGGAAGAGAAAAAAAAGGGATGGAAGAGGGTGGAGTCTTGTACATTATTTCACTATTAACCTACAGCTTTCCTCTGTCTGTCTCTAGTCATTTTCCCCCAGGTTGGACATGGAGGAAGTGTGTATTGGGGTGCTGAGAGATGTTCTAGTAAGAATCAAATACAAAATAGTAACTATTTAATATTACTTCTTATCAGAATTTAAGACAGTGTATACAAAATTTCATAATACAAACTGTTACAAGACTTTTTTTTTAAATAATTTGAACATAATGATTTACTAAATGGAAGACTGAACACTTAAATATTGGTCATCTGAAGCCTAAGTAAAATACATTTTTCAAATCTACAATTGTTGATGTATTTCTTTTTATTTTCTAGTCTTTGGTATCTAAGTTTATGAAAAAAAATACAAAACAGAGAGACTGACAGACAAAGACAGACAGAAGAAAGGAAGGAAAAGAAAGAAAAGAAGGAAGAAAGAAAAAAAGGCAGAAAGGAAAGAAGGAAGGAAGGAAAGAAGGAAGGAAGGAAGGAAGGAAGGAAGGAAGGAAGGAAGGAAGGAAGGAAGGAAGGAAGGAAGGAAGGAAGGAAGGAAGGAAGGAAGGAAGGAAGGAAGGAAGGAAGGAAGAAAAATTAAGAAAAAAAAATTAAAAAGTAGCACTGGAGTAATTCAATAATCTCCAAGGCAAATGAATAATTACTTACTCTAGTGAGTTTCCATTCAAGCTACTTTACAAAAAGATTGGTTTCAGTTTTCTAGTCTTATTTCCCCACAAACATTCACATATATCTTATAATTCAAAATGAATAATTCTAAATTCTACTGAAAGACCTCAAGGTTTCCTTCAGCTTTGTCTTTGATCATGCCTTTGCTTGGACAACCTTTCTGTTGCCTACACAAATGAAGGTACAATGACATTTGCCCAATTTTTAAGGCTAATCACCCAAGCCTCTTTTCCTTTACTAACATTTCCCTATTTTAGATTTTGTCAACTTTTGATTGGGCCTAATATTTACTGTTCCTGACTATAGTGTAGTATTATGCAGAATAATCACTTTTGCCTAAGTGTTTTATCAGTGTAATAAATTTTTTACTTTGTTACTCCCTTGATTAAAATGTTCCAACTACAGAAAAAAATTTCAGAGTGCTTAGAATGCCATGAAGTCTTTCATAATTCTAGCCAATACATATATATAGTCTCATGCTCCAAAATGCTCTGACTGGAAGTCTCCTACTGTATTAATACTGAATTACTTGTAATTTTACATTACGTGTCTTGCTATTGCTTATCTCATTTCTGCCTAGTGCCTACTGTCTCCATTTCTGCAACTGAAGAATGCTTTATTAAATTTTCAAAATACAAATCCATAGTAGGTAGAATTCTAAAGTGGTCTCTAAAATCTGAGCTCTCAGTATAAATATCTTGTATAATCGATAAGACTTGGGTTATGATGAATTTTATTTCCATGATTTGGTTATATGACTTTAAGAAAGGGAGCTTATCTTTCAGTGACCAGGCTCTAATTAGCTAAAATGTTAAAAGAGACCAGATTTTTCCTGAAAAAAAGGAGTCTCAAAGCATAAGAGAACTTCGGCATTAGGGAGATTTTTCTTTGTTGATTTTAAAGTTGAAGGAACAATATGACAAGGAATACAAATGACATCTAAAAGCTAAGCCTGGCACCTGGCAAACTGGTAATAATAGAACTTCAGTCCTACAACTGCAGGAACCGAATTTTGCCAAACCCCATGAGCTTAGAAAAGAATCTAAAACTCTACATAAGAACAAAGCTTGACTAATACCTTTATATTAGTATTATGAGATCCTGAACAAAAAAAAAATAGTTATGACTTGATTTCTGATATGGAGATACCATGAGATAATAAATATTTGTTTAAGCTACTAAATTTATGGTAATTTTTATGCAACAGTAAAAAACAAATATAAATTTCAATATCATTTTGCAGGAGACCTTCTCTCCATCTTAAAAGTGAGTTAAATGCCTATCCTTTGCTTTCCTTTCAATTACCATTTCAATATCATAGTCTTTGAATAAGGCATATAACATTCATAATTAAGTTGAACTGAATAATGAAAAAAACAAAGTATTACAGATGTTTTCTATGCATACAGATTTCGATGAATACGAAAAAAAATAATTTTCTGAGCTTTTTAGCAAAAAGTTTACTTCTGATAGCAATGATCCTACTAACACCCAAATTTTGGTTTCTAATATTATTCTCCAATGAAAAGAATTATAGTTTCTAGGGAAAATGGCTGATTCTAGAATTGGGCAGGAAAAATGCAAGAGGATCTTGAAGCATCTTATATTTCAAAATTAAGATGCAAATCAACAAATAAAAAAATAAAAGAAAACAAAAGAAACAATGATGAGTTAAGTCAAATGGGCATAAGAGGCTACTGAAAGAGCTCCCTATGTTCTAAACTGGAACAGCTGAAGCAACAAAACAACAAAAATAATAGTAGTATTGGATTATACTCATAGCATAAAAGTCCATTATACACATTATATAAATACTATTGACTGGATAAATAAATAAAGGGGATCGGATCGATGTCCCATGGAGAATTTCAAATACTCCACAGTCAACAAGGAAGGACATAATTCTTGATTCCTTAAGTGAAGTGATTTGTTTGTTTTCAAAGAATCATGTATGGAAAGGGTTAAAAAAAAAGAGTAACTTTATACTGGAGAGTTTGACAAACATTACCTGAGCCAGCTTAGCAAAGTCAACATCACAATGATGCTATGTTGATAGTATGTACTCTGGGTATGATGTGATGAAAATTACACTTTATATCTGTGATTATCCTCCCCAAATATATTTAATCTCAGTCTTATGAGAAAGCAACACATAATTCCCAAATGAAGGATATTTTACAAAATATCTGACCCTGACCAGTCTTCCTCAAAATTGTCGAGGTCATCAAAAACAAGAAAAGTGAGAAACTGTCACATCTGAGAGGTGCTTATTATGATTATATGTAATGTGAAATCCTAGATGAAATCCTGGAACAGAATACAAACATCAGGCAAACTAAGAAAACCTGAATGAAGTGTGGGGTTAGTTAATAAGAACATATTGGTATTATTCATTTTGATAGGTTTCCCACATTAGTGTTAGAAGTACCTAAAAGGAAAATTTGGATGTAGGATATGTGATAACTCTATGTACTCTCTTTGCAATTTTTCTGTATGTCCAACCCACTCTAAAATTGCAAAATATTTTTTTAATTGCAAATTTTTTTTAATTGTAAAAAAAATTTATTATAGTATGAGAAAGTGTGAGATGATCAAAGAAAGGGAGTAACAATCTTTATTTTCATACGAAGATATTATACATTACTAGAAGAAATTTTTCAGCAGATCAGACTGCCTATGGATTCTTAAATTCTTGCAAGCTGTGGTTTCCAGACAACAATGTGGGTACATTTTTTTTGCCAGAAATTTGAAAGATGCTTTTGCCAATATTTCATTGATGTGTACTTAAATTTAATTCAGAAATATTTGGATCACATATATTTTATTTTTAGTGTTTGTTTTACAAATGGCAGGAAAAGGAGACTATGTGCTTTCTATTGATGAGACAACATTCATCGAAATGCTAATAACATACTAAAGGTTTAGCATTGATAATCCTTAAAATACATGAGACAATTCAACTGTAAGAAATACACAATTTAAATGAGCTTTTCCTTTGGTTTATATTAGAATCTATAGGTGTAGCCAGTTTTATTAAAATATCTTTCAAATTTGTTTCTTGAGAAAAAAATAACATTTATTTAAACAGTTCATTAAATTTAAAATATATATGCAATAAAGATAAATGCTGGATACACAGCAGTTCTTTCAATATTGAGATAATTAAATAATAATTATTAATGTTTATTTGTAAAAAGATGCTTTCACTAAGCTTGAACAGAACTTGTTTTGACTTACAATTCTTTTAAAACACAATAAAATTTCTTTCAACCTTCACCTTTCAGTATGTCCAATTTCTATTTGTCTTCCTGCTATCATTCTCAGATGATCAGTCAGTTTCATCTCCGACTTGTCTACCATACATAAAGTCTAATACTCTGACTGTGATGATGAACTAAACTGATACTCAGCTGTGACAGAAGTCATATATAATACATTTCAAAATATCCTACACACTGAATTGTGAAATAAAGGGAACTATGTTTCTGTACCTGAGAGCATGGATAAAATAATATACAGTAACACTGAAACTGGTAGTGAACACACATTGTCAATAATGGTAAGTGTATATTTACAGTTTTGTTGTAGAAAGGAGAGAATCCTATACCACAAAAAAATTTTTTTTCTCAGTCTCCCAAGGTCATATGTCTTTCTGTTATATTGTGTGTAGTGGCACAGCCATCAGCCTTTTTGACATAAGAAAGTTATTTTAGATTCCTTTCTTACCACCTCTTGCAGGTATGGTTGATTACTACCTAAAGTTGATTATATTTCTTAGAGATTAGAAGTTAAGAAAACTTGGGGTTCCATTGCCTGACATTTTGATGGGATTATGCAGGGACACAGAGATATCTTAAATATGTCTTGGCAGAAGCATCATCCTGTGCCCATATATTCCTGATTGTAGACTGACTAAGAATAATGAAAAATGAAATAAAAAGTACCCTTTTATTTTTATTTTATTTTATTTTATTTTGTAGTAGAAATGACACTAAGTGAACTCAGTTCTGGTGAACTGAGCTAAAACATATGACTTAGCATAAAAGTAGACTTTAGGCAATATAATTCTTACTGTGCTTCTTTACTCAGGAACATAATCTTAAGGCTAATAATATAGGCTAATAATATATTTTCTTTGCAATTACTCTTTCATGCACCTCTGATCCCTCACAGTTGTCAACTCTTCAGTAGCTGGAACAGCTATGGAATTTAGATGATGCTCAAAGACCCACAAAGAAACCATGGGGTTCTAAGTATTTATACCCCAAAACTAATATCCAGGTAGAGGCACCCATTATGCTAGAAGCTGGTAGACAACTACCCGACCACTGAAGGTGGAAAGGTGTAAATCTCACTTCCTTTTACCTGTTTTCTGTACCTTTATCATCACTATAAGAATCCACAGAAACAGTTTATCACTTTTAAATCAGGTTTGACAAAATCATTCTTTACTATAAACTTTCTAATCTGTAAAGATGTCTCATGTGGGGACAATAAATTTATGTTGAAAAAATCGCTGCCTCACCTCATGATACACGATCTCCTGCTCTGGCACCTAAAACCCTGAAACTTGTATTAGATCGCATAATAGTGTTAAATGCCTAACACCAAACTTAGAAACATAAAAAAGCAAGATAATGTTTTATAGGAGGCAAATTCTGAGAACCTCTAGTGCTACTAGTGAATGTGTTTTTGAGTAGGAGGAGTTGGCCTCTCTCTTTGACCATAATCTTAATTAAATATTCAGGTCACATCTTGAAAATGACCACAACAAATTACATATATTGATGAGGCTTTTGTTCAACAGCTTGGAGTTATCTCACTCTATACCCAGTAATTACCTCTGGATATGGACTATTGGTTTTGCACTTGGCTTTGCTGACTCTTCATGTGTCAATTTAATTTGGTAGCTTTAATCCAGATAAACTCATTTATTACTAATTCTTAAATTTCACAAAATTTTAAATTTATTTCTTCAGAAATTGATGCATTATTTCAAGATGCCTGATAATAGCCATAAAATACATTTAATAAATGAGAATAAGTATATAAAACTACTAAATATTTGTCTTGGATTACAAAATAGGTAGTGTTGCTATTAACTAAACTGACAATACAGGGAGAGCAATAGCTGATGTTAAAAATTTATTAGTTCAGTGTTTCACTTATTGAATTTGAAGTAAATAGAGAATTAAATATCACCCAGGAATAAATATCATCAAAATGAAAAGATGTATGTTATAGTATATCCACTTATCAGAAACAACTTAGAGATTAAAAATATAAAGATGCACAGATTTAACACCGTGTATTCTAGTATAATAGGCTTAATATTAAGTACTTATAACTACATTATTCAAATGTTGCCAGATGATTACATGTATAACCAAAGTTAAGAATCACTGGTATAGAGTTTTTAAAAGCACAGATATAAAGAAAGAGTCAGTGTTCAGACATATGGAAGGAAATGAGAGAGTGAAACTCTCGATGATGGGGAAAAAGTAGGTAAATCTTCAGAAATCAGAGTAAGATGTAAAAAGAGCAGGAGACAAAACTGTCCATTGAATTTTGCAATATAAAACCATATTTTGTAATAAAAACCACTATCATCCTGAAAATACGGTTTTCAGCATCAACAGTTGAAGAATAAGTAAACAGCAAAGCATAATTTAACTTTTGGCAACCTAGTAGAATAGAGAAACTAAAAATAAACAAAAACTTGGTATAAAATACCTAAAATTTTATTTAAAATACATAATATATATGAGGTGGCAGTGGAATTAGAGAAAATCTCAAAGGTCAAAACCTAAAAGGATGAAGCCTCAGTCTGCCCCTTTGCCAGGGGGAATATACTGCTTGGTTTCCTAAAGCTCAGGTTGTTAACAGGCTAGATGCAGAGGAAAAAGCAAACACCTGAAGGGCCTGGCCAAATGAAAACCTCAATATAAATCCGGAATCACTGTAAAAGAGGTTGCACAACAAGAGGTCTAAGAAAGGAAAAACAAATACACAAACTACCGTACTAAAAAGATGTTAAAATTTTTTGTCTTTTTCTTAGTCCTAGAGGAGAAAAATAACTGTAGAAGGAAAAATGACCAACTTGAAAAACGATTGGGTTTGGAATTTATTTCTACTGAAATGAAATTTGTATAACATAAAATTAACCATTTTAAAATGTGCAAATCAGTGGTATTTAGAACATGCACATCGTTGTACAGCCACCTTCTATATCAAGTTCCAGAACATTTTTAACAGTCCCCCCCAAATCCCATACCATTAAAGTCACTCCACATTCCTACCTACCCTGTTCCCTAGCAACCACTAACCTGCTTTATATATCTATGGATTTATAATCCTTCTTCAGGATATTTAATGTAAATGGAATCATAGAATTGTGACTTTTTATGTCTGTCTTCTTACATTTAGCATGTTTTCATGTTCATCTACTTGTATCTTGTATCAGTATAACTTCCTTTCCATGATGGAATGCTATTCCATTATTATGTATATATCACATTTTGTTTCTTCATTCATCCATTGTTGGAAATGTGGGTTGTTTCCACCTTATAATTACTGTGAATAATGCTGCTCTTAGCATTCATGCAGTACAGGATTTGTATATCTGTGTTCAATTCTGTACTGTGTTCAGTTGTAGACTTGTGTTCATAGTATCTGTGTATGTTATATAATTTTAAAATAGATTTCCTTATTCTGTAGATTGTCTTTTTACTTTCTTGATAATGTTCTTTGATATACAAAAAGTTTTAATTTTGATGAAATTTATTTTATCATCATTTTCTTATCAAATTATGTGTTATTCTTCCTTTGTTGTTCATGCTTTGATGTCACATCTAAGAATCCTGTGCCAATTACAAGATTTCTCCCTCTATTTTCTTCTAAGATTTTATGTATTAGCTTTTATATTTAGGTCATTGATTCACTTTGAGTTATTTTTATTAATAGAATGAGATAGTTCCAGTTTCATTCTTTTGCATGTGGACATCCAGTTACTTATTCACAATTTCTTAAAAAGACTATTCTTTGCCCATTGAATGATCTTAATACTCTTTTAAATAATCAATTAGCAAAAGATGACTGGGCTTATTTATGAAATTTCAATTCAATTCCATTAGATTATATGTTCATGCTTATACCTCACTATTTTGATCACTGAATTTTTACAGTAATTCTCAAAATCAGAAAATATAAGTCCTCTAACTTTCTTCTTCTTTAAAGATTGTTTCATGCTTGTTTTGGTTAGTCTGAGTCCCTTAAATTTCTATATTGTGTATTTATAAAAGTAATATCATGCCATTATGTAAAGGAAGAAACTATTGATAGAGTCAAAAATGAATGATTATTACGATCATCACGTAGAGCAATAAAAAGTCAAAAAGAATTTTACAAATTATTCTGATTTATAAAAATGGTATACAAAAATCATTAACATACTGTCTCAAGCTAAATAAAGAAATGTATGCAAAGGAGCACATTATGAAAATTTGGATTTAGTACAGAAATACAGACTACTTCAATATAAAAAACTCTTATCAATATAATTTCATGCATTATTTTACAACCAAAACAAAACAAACAAAATAGTTCAATAGATGCAAAAAAAAAATAGTTTGAAAAGTTCAAACTTCATAACTTAATTTTTCTTAATATGATAAAGGATAAATCCAAAAAAATTATGTTAAACATAAAGTGAAAATTTAAAAGTTAAAAACAGTAACTCAAAAATCAGGAATGAGACAAGGATGTTTTTATTTCCTATGTTTTATGAGACATTCTATTCAAATAAAAAAAATTAAGTTCTAATAAATGTCTTTATACAAAGATGATAAAATTATCTCTGTAAAAACTGTAACACATTTAGGAAAAATATTAGAATCACTAAGAGGGTGTACTGAGATTGTTATATTAAACAAATATATATATACCAAAAATATTTAGGAGATTAAAGTTAAAAATGGTGTTATGACAGCATCAAAATTTAAAATATATTGAATTAACTCCAACAAATGCATTATAGCCTTTTATAAAAATATAAAAAATTATAAAAATATAAAACATCTTTGGTAAAAATAATGACCAAATAAGAAGTCCATGGGTAGAAAAAATTAAGTAATTTAAAGAATCTTAACAAGCTGATTAAAAATATATGTTATATGTCATATATATTATATATTTAATTCTATATGTTATATTTAATTCTATATGATATATATGACATATGTGTATATGATATATATAACATTATATATATATGTCTGTATATATGTGTGTGTATAAAAATATATACACAATGAGATAAAAATATCTTAACGCTCCTCATAAATTGTAAATAAGGTAGAGTGAACATGTCCATACTACATCAGGGGTTTGTAACTCTACAGTCATTAAGAAAGTGAAATACTGGAACAGAATTAACAGGACAGAATAGAGCCTGAGCACAGACTCCTGGATATATTAAAATTTTTATATAACAAAGTTTTTTATGAAGATTAGTGTTATAAGAGTGGTTTAATACTTAAAGGGTGCAAATGTAATTGATTATTTTGAAAGAAAAAATTAGAAAAAGTTTATTTTCTTTAACTATACCAAAAATCAAACAAAGTGGATCTCTGTCTTAAATGTGAAAAAATAATATTTTATAAACTCAGAATAAATATTTTTATGAACATAAAGTATGGAAAATTTCTTAGATAAAATAAAAAAAAGCTAATAAATATTTAAAAAGATTTTCATTCTTTCTACAAATTAAGAACTAATCAATAAATGTGGAAAACAAGCTATAAACCAGGGAAAATTATTTGTAATGTATTTTAACTAGAAAAGTACAAATATCCCAAATATATAATAAAGACCCACAACTCAAGGAGACAAAAAACACAAACAAAAATAATGAGTAAAAATACAAATAAGCATCTTAGAAATTATAAAACAGGTACAATCTATTAATGTGAATAAACATGCTCAAATTCCTTAACAGTATAATTCAAATTGAACCATAATTAAAAAATATTTTGTATCCATAAAATATAAAATTTGAATAGTTTTGATATATTTGACATTATTTGCAAATATGTGAGCATCAACCTAGTTTTTTTTTTTTTTTTTTACAATAAACACACACACAGGGAGATACTTAAAGCTACATGAGAAAGAATTAACTAAGAAAGATTATAATAAAGTAGAGGATTTAGTCTTGGGTACAATGAAGAACTCATGTCTAGGTGTACCTCATATTAATGTGAAAAGAAGTAGGTATGTAGAAATTTTAAGGTAATTTTTGTCAGATGAAGTAGGTATTTCCTGGAGAAATTTAAGTAAAGATACCTAAGTAAAGGAACAGATGACTGGGGAGACACTTGAAATTTTGATAGCTGCCAGTTATTTCCTTCCACAATGGAATTTTCTCAAACACTCTTGTTAAGATATAAAATAAAAAATACAGTTAAACCTATCTTTTGTTTTCATTATGGAATGTAAACTTTTTCATAAGTATATGTGTATAAGTTTTATGATGTACATGGCACTTTATACAGTACTGCATGCAGGAACAATATAATCTTTACCTATACTATTATAATTTTAAAGTTGTCTAGTATTTGTTTGAAACAGGTATTTGAAGACATGCAGAATGGAAATGAATGTTGTGAAGGAAGAAATTTTATTATATTTACAGTGCCCTAGAAACAATAGGCACAACACCCCGCACAAGGCCAAACAGTGAAGTACTGAGGCAAGGTGAGCAGGCAGAGAGAACTGTGGGCTGGGCCCTTTCTTGTGTTATGGCAGGAAAGGAGGAAAAGCAGAAACTCCTTGTTAGTGGAGATAAGAAGTAAAGATCACTAGTTGCCAGGGGCTGTGAAAAGACTACAAGTCTAGTTTAATCTATGGGTAAACTAAAATTGCCTATAATTCACTAATCTAGACAAAAACAGTCAGTAGCACCTCTTGGATAAAAACCTATTTGTCCTCACCCTCCAGTTTAGCACCCTTTTCCACAGACTCGACTGTATCATCAAAGATAAATTGTGAAAAATGGCACCCTACTAATATGGAAGAGGTGTGAAAAGTAGGTAAAACACCTGATATGGTTTCTGATACATCATAGCACTTAATGAAAGTCAAGTTTCCTTTGTCTCCATGCAGTTGACCTCATATTAAAAACACTAACATAGTTAGCCTTTATAATCATTACTATATTTTGCATATTTTACACATATTTTCTCAAAATATTTCTACCATATGCTGTGAAAAGTGTTTATGTAAGGACTAACCCCAATTTTTATAAATGCAAATAACTTCAATCGACAATTCCTTAAGAACAGCAGAGTTCTTGTAACATCAATTCTTGTTCAAGAAGATAGTAATTTCTAAGATCTATTTTTTTAACTGGAAGTTTTACAGTGATATCACAAATAAGTTGAAGAAGAAAATGTTAATAAGAAAAATAATTTTGGGGCTAAGTTCTCAGATTTAGTGATGCTTAAATAAGGTAACAAGCAAAATTTCTTAGAAATGCTATGAACAAGCAAGTATAATTATTCTAATTAATAAATCGCAGTTCATAAGTAGAAAAAATTCTAAAATAACTATTCTATCTCAGCACTTAGGATGTTGATATTGTTTATAGCGACATTAAATGTAATAAAGAGAAAAACAATATTTGAAATTTAACCATTAACAGTTTTTAAGCACCATGCTTGTCCCTTTACCTTTCACCCCATATCCGAGCAAGCCTACAAGAAAGCCTGCTTCACTTGCTAGCCAAAACAAAAAGCAAAGTCACCCAGAGCCATCTTTTGTTTCACTCGACAACCTGAGCCCTTCTCTATGGATAATGCCTTGCTCTTTACCATGTAAGTAATAACCTTTTTTTTTTTTCTATACTCATTAGTGCCCATGTATTATCTGTCATGAGATCTGTATTTGTACCTACTCTACGGGCTGCTCAGAGCCCCCCAAATAAAACATTAAGACAAGTAGTATACCAGCTGGGAAACTGATTGTAATTTCTTTATCCTCTTTGTTCATTTATTTTTCTCCTTGCTCCAAAGGTGTAAGAGGGGCTTCCCTATTTAATAAGCATTATAGTCATTCACAAAAATTCAGAAATCTCTCTTCCTCTCTCCCTCTTTCGGTTCATCTCTGTCTCTGCCTCTGATGATCTAATCTATCATCTATGTATCAATGTATGTATGTATGTATGTATGTATCATCTATCTATCATTTATCTCTCTCTCAATCATCTATCTATCATCTATATCTATCTATCTATCTATCTATCTATCTATCTATCTATCATCTATCTATCATCTATCTATCTATCTATCTATCTATCTATCTATCTATCTATCTATCTATCTATCATCATCTATCATCTATCTATCTATCTATCTATCTATCTATCTATCTATCTATCTATCTATCTATCTATCTATCTATCTATCATCTGTCATCTATCTAGCTACCTATCTATCTAATCATCTATCTATCATCTATCATTTATCTATCTATCATCTATCTATATATCTATCATCTATCATCTACCATCTATCTATCTATCTATCTATCTATCATTATCATCATCATCGTCGTCATCATCATAATCTATCATCTATCTATATCTGTCTATGATCTATCATTTATATCGTCTATTGGTAGTGCCAATAGGTAGCAACACACATAATTACTAAAATAAGTGTGATTCTCTTACATATGGTATGTGATGTAGTATAGCAAAGGCCAGTTTTTTCATTTGTCTACTCAGGGAAGAGACTAGTTCTAATGTATACAAAATATACAAAAAGCTAAAGTTGTTTTTGTCAACTTGAAAGGCAAATCTGTGGAAATGTTTGAGTAGTGAATTAAAACTGTCCCTGAGGTTTAGTGGGAGACATATGAGAGCCAGACTGTACCTGTCAAAAGTCACTATTGAGAAAGCTTTGGTGTGTGAGAATGTATTAATGTTCTTAATTGTTAATGTTTGCTTTGTGACCTTCCCATCAGCGGATATGTGTGTCTCTACTTACTGATACATTCATCCATCTTTCTAATGGTTCTGCCTCTGTAGCAGCTGTTAGCAACAGCTATTCATCACTACAAGTAGAATATGTTCTACTCCTGACATGGCCTTCATTTCAGCTGAATGTGGGATGGAGAAGTTATACATCCAGGCAAATTTCTCATTTTTAATTTTCTATTCAATTTCCGGTAGTAGTTTAATACTATTGCAAATTTAAAATTCAGAAACATAGACTTCTTTTCCCTTTGGAATTTGATGGAAAAGATCTTTTCTGAGGTAAAGTATAAAGTAAGATGAAAGACCAACTTACCTTAAGTGACAGATTCTTATATGTTGAAATATATTACTAAATACTTTAAATCAATACTTTTTATGCTTTAATAGTATTGGGAATTAAATAAAAAATGATATCTAAATAGGGAAGTTTCATTTTTGGGGAAACATAACTACATGGAAGACCTCTTACAATATTCATGTGATTCTTTCCATTTATTCATAAACTTTTACTTGCTTAGAATGAAGTATCTTTGTAATATTCTCTTATCTTCACCCATGTACATTTTTATTCCATTTCTAAAACCTAGGACTTTATTACATAAATCCTTTCTTCAATTTCTTAGTTATTTCTGTATGATACCTGTTTTCAACAAGCCCAAGCTGACTGATGTATGTCTCAAAATATGTATATTCATCTTACTAAAATATACATACAGCATCTATTTTTAAAATTATTTTAAAGTGTATTTTAAATATTATGCAAAAGCATACAGAAAGAACACATTTTTGAGAAAATGATTAAAATATTGTTGATATTATAATAAAAATTATAATTATCTATGTACAAATATGAAAGTTTGAATTTGCAAAGTATTTTACCCCAAAATTCAAATCATATTTATTTAATTGTGAGATTAATATACAAAATTTGTAAGAAAAATTGAAGCAGATATTTCTGTTACATTTCTAAAATTTATTTCTTCATTGATATACATCTTACCACAGGCAGTTTGATCTGAATTAGAGGCATACAGAGGATTCTGTCTCATTGAATAAGAATTCAAGTAGGAATCTAGATGAGGTTAGGCAAGAGATAAAGTTTAATATAATTCATGCCAATGTTTAAGGGAATCTAGTGAGCCAATGAAGCATGAGAGCAGAACGTTCTAGATATAAATGACATGAGAATTCAGGTGGATGGCACTGCATTCATTTCGTGTCATTACATTGTTTAGAATAGAAATGTATTCCCATTAAATTGATATAGAAATAGTTCCTAACACTGGTTCTAGTCTCCTAGAAGTTGGTAAAGTGAACAAGGTCACCAAACTTAAAACCCATTTCCGGAAACAAGATGTCTACATAAAAGAAAGAAAAGGTGTTTACTTGTAGTAGAATGGCTAAGGTTAAGGGAAGGCCAAAGCCTTGGAGAGACATGTCTAGGGTTCATCTTATATATGTTGGAAATCTGACCAAATATAGATCTTCTCAGATGGTAACCCTGTTTACCCTGGTTCTGAGTGAATAACCCTTTTGACTGAACACTTCATTTCACCAGTAGGTTTAATGGCCTATATTTTAAAGCCATCTGTGTGTTTGTTTAAAATGATTCAAACCAAAAGTAATTGGAGAAGAAGGATCATATTCTAAAGATCATGGATGAAGTTGGGCAGATAAAAATATGATGGTTTATTACATTTTAGTATTTTTATTACAATATCATCATTCAAATGATTTGCTATTTTTAAAACAGAAGTACTTTATAATTTAATGTACTATTAAATACATTTTGATTCTCATCATTAATATAGAAGAATTTAATTGCAATGTTGTTCAGTGAGGTGAGAAACAATTTCTAACAAAGAAAACTGCCAAAACAAGATTCCATTGTTCTCTGGATTATGAGTAACTAAATTATTTACTTTCATATGCAAGTATGGAGTTAGATGTCTATTACACTAAAAAATAAATAATTTTGCCAGTCTAAAATGTTCTCTAAAATATATTTGTCCTATAAATGACTGTTGCCAAAACTATGTTTTCAATTATTACCATGAATTAATTCCCTGAAGTCTTTAAGAAATTGAAGATAATTAGAAAACAAATTTAAAATTGTATATATAAATATAAGATGATGCATTCATGTTGAGTTCCAATCTCAAATTATCTGTTTTGTATATCCATTTCATATAATATTACAAATAAATTGAATAAATAATGTTAAAAGACACTAGTAAGCCTCTTAAAATGTTTGTGAAAATTATAAATATAAATCTATTGACAGAAATTATAACTCACAGTTGTGGGATTTACACTAAAAACAAACCAGGCATGGAAACTGTAAGATCACTTATAGAAACAAAACACACTTGAAGCAAAGACTTTGGAACTGTTGATGAATGTTGGCTCTAACATTTACTAACCTAGTGATCTTGGCCAGTTATTTAGCTTTATGGCTCAATTTCCTCAAATCCAAAATAGAAGTAATAACACTAACTCTCTTACTGTGGCTTTTGAGGATTAAATTTATCAAATATATGTAAAGTACTTAGAAGAGTGAGTGCCTAATACTTAATAAGTATCTTGGTAGCTTGCCACCATTATTATTGTGATAAATTACAAAACAAAAAGCTAGTAAATCATTTTGATAAAATCCTATCTTCTCTCATTTTTTTTTACAATTTTTCCCATAGAAACCAAAATTATAAAGACATAAAATTAATTTGACATAAAATTAATTTGTCAAAGACCCCCAGCTGAAACAAGAACCAGGGCTTCCATTTGTGTTATATCTTAAAGGCCCCTACTCAAAAAATCAATAGTGTCCAAGATGAATCAAGCCACTAAGTTCATACACTTGTCAATAATAATAAAGCTTCTATTAAGTGCACACTGCTTGACACCATACCTATCTTTGTCTCTCTCTTACTCTTTTTTTAAAATTAAATTTATTGGGGTGACACTGATTAATAAAATTATATAGGTTTCAAGTGTACAATACCATTTGTATATTGCATTGTATGTTCACCACCCAAAGCCAAACCTCCTTCTGTCACCATATATTTGACCCCTTTTGCCCTCATCTGCCCTCCCTTTCCCTCAGGTAATGACTAAATTGTTGTCTGCTTCTATGAATTTTTGTTTGTCTTCATTTGTTGATATCAGGTTTATATCTGAAATACGAGTGAAATCATATGGTTCTCAAATTTTTCTGTCTGAATAATTTCACTTAGCATGATTATCTCAAGATCCATTCATGTTATCACAAATAGTAGTTTTTCATCATTTCTTATAGCTGAGTAATATTCCATTGTATATATCTTCCTTATCCAATCTGTTGAATGGCATTTCCGTTGTTTTCATGTCTTGGCCACCATGAAAATGGTAGAATGAACATCAAGGTGCATATATCTTTATAAATAAATATTTTCAATTTTTTTTAGTAGATACCCAAAAGAAGAACTGCTGGGTCATACAGTAATTGTACTATATTTTGAGGAAACTCCATACTGTTTTCTACAGTGGTTGTACCAGTTTGCATTTCTACCCACAGTGTATGAAGGCTCTTCTTCTCTCATAACTCTCCAACACTTGCTATTACTTATTCTGTGGATAATAGCCATTCTTATAGGTGTCAGGTGGTATCTCATTGTGGTTTTGATTTTCATTTCCCTAGTAGCTAGTGAAGTTGAGCATTTAAGTTCCTTCCATAACTTGGCTATCGTGCTACCATGAATACTGGGGTTCATAGGTCTTTATGAATTATTGTTTTAATATTCTTTGGAAAAAGACTCAGAGTGCAATTCCTGGGTCAAAATGTATGTCTATTTTAATTTTTTAAAAACCTCCAAACTGTTTTCCATAATTTACAATCCCACCAATAGTTCATGAGAGTTCCCTTTTCTCCACATCCTTGTCAACACTTATTGTTCTTTGATTTATTAATGATAGCCATTCTGACAGGTGCATTTCTCTGATGATTAGTGACCTTGAGTATATTTTCATATGTCTATTGGCCATCTGTATTTCCACTTTGAAGAAATTTCTGTTCAGGTCTTCTGTACATTTTTTAATTGGATTGTGTTTTGTGGTTAAGTTGTATGAGTTATTTATATATTTTGGATATTAACCTCTTATTGGATGTATCAAAAGTGAATATCTTCTCCAATTCAGTCTGTTGTCTTTTTATTTTGTTGATGGTTTCCTTTAGTATACAAAAACTTTTTAGTTTGATGTGGTCCCATTTGTTTATTTTTTCTTTTGTTTCCCTTGCCCAGGGAGATAATTTGAAAAGAAATTACTGTTACTAATATCAGAGAGTCTACTGCCTATGTTTTCTTCTGTAAGTTTTATGGTTTCGGATCTTACATGTAAGTCTTTAAACTATTTTGAGTCTATTCTTGTAAATGGTGTAAGAAGGCGGTCCAACTTTTATTTATCTATTTTTTGCATATCTGTCCAATTTTCCCAATATTTTATTAAAGAGAATGTCTTTATCCCCACTGTATATTCTGACCCCCTTTGTCATATATTAAGTGAGTATATAGGTATAGATTTATTCTGGGCTCTCTATTCTGTTTCATTGATCAATGTATCTGTTTTTATGCCAGGACCATGCTGTTTTGATTACGGTAGACTTGTAGTATAGTTTGAAATCAGCTATTATGATACCACCAACTTTGTTCTTTCTCATGATTGCTGTGGTTATTCAGGGTCTTTTATTGTTCCATATAAATTTTAGGATTATTTGTTATAGCTCTCTGAAAAATTCCATTGGTATTTTGACAGGAATTTCATTGAACCTATAGATTGCTTTTAATCATGTGATTCTCCCTACCTATGAGCTCAGCCTATGATTCCATTTATTTGTATCTTCTTCAGTTTCTTTTTGTAAGGACTTATAATTTTCTGAGAACAGGTCTTTTACCTCCTTGGTTAATTTTGATTCCCAGGTATTTTTTTGTTTTAGATGAAATTATAAATGGAATTATTTTCTTAATTTCTCTTTCTGAAAGTTCAACATTGGTGTATAAAAATACCACTGACTTCTGAATATTAGTTTTGTATCCTGCTACTTTACTGAATTTATTGATCAGGTCTACCAAATTTTTGGTGCAATCTTTAGAGTCTTTTATATATAGCATCATGTTACTGGCAAATAATGAGAGTTTTTTGACTTCTTCCTTTTCAATTCAGATACCTTTTATCTCTCTTTCTTGTCTTATTACTATGGCTAAGGCTTCAAATATAATGTTGAAGAGGAGTGGTGAAAGTGGGCATCCTTGTCTTGTTCTGGATCTTAAGAAAAAGGTTTTTAACCTTTCCCCATTGAGTATGATGTTAGCTGTAGGTTTTTATTACATTGAGCTGTCCTTTATTACACTGAGGTATGTTCCCTCTATTTCTACTTTGCTAAGACTTTTTATCATAAATAAATGCTGGATTTTGTTGAATGCTTTTTTGGCATCTATTGATACAATTTGAAAATAATTTTTAAATACATAGTTACCCTACTTGCCCAACATAATGTTTTTTGAGATAATTTGATGTTTAGCTCTGCTCTAATTTATAGAGTGCTAGATCAAGAACTAGTCTGTGCAATGTTTAAGACTGTACTCCATATTCCATAGATTCCTGCCAATTAACATTTTCCAGGACCTTTCAGATAGTCTGACAGGGCTATTATGCATGCAATGTACCACAAAACCATTGAAGTATTTTAAAATACAGACAATAATCTATTAAATGTTTCTATCTTGATGGGATGGCAAAACAGTTCTATTTAATAAGTCAGGTGTTTCTCATTCGTTCTGGTTTATAAACTTTGCTTGTATACCTGTTTTAACCATCCATGCATGCTTAATAGCTCTTTCTATCAAGTCTACCTGAAGGTTAATCTAACATCTATATTAGGTCACTAGATTCTATAACAGAAATCTATGCAGATGGGCTATTAAATGATATTGAAACTATTCAAGCAGGTGATAGTAGTCATTTATTTTACTATAATTTCTTTAGAGTATTGTGAGAGTTTATAAAAATGTTAACAGAGAAGGCTGAAATCTAGGAGCTACTGCATTAGTACATCTTTTTTTCCCCAAGTGAGAAAAGAATAATTATAAGTATATAAAATGTCAAAAACAAAGTTTTTATCATAGTAAAATAATTTTTAAAAGCAGAATTATTCTTCTATCCTGTTTATCTTTCATGTATAATCTGGTAAGTTGTAAAATGAGTATTTAACACAAAAAAATTTGGTTTTATAGAGATACACTTAATCAGTACACTCAGGAAACATTGAAGGTCTGATATGTGTAGAAATTGTATTATAAAAATAGACTGAAATAAGTAAGACACAACATTCACACATAGTAAAGAAAAAATGAAAACAAACAAAAATAAGTATTATAACAGTGCTATGTATCTGGTATTATAGTAAAGATTAAAAAGGATTTAGAAACCAATCTGGTGACCTGGTGGAAGCAAAAGGGGAATGGAAAAATTAAAAAAACAAGTCTCATGACCTAACTGATAAGTTCTAAGTTAAATGACCTTCCATCCAAAACCCTCCATGAACTACATTTTGCCTACCTTTCAGTTTAAGCTAATGTCAATTCCCTGTCTCACTTCCTCATGTGTACATACATATCAAAGAACCTGCCTAAGGTTCAATAACCCATCTTCAATCTTAACACTCTATCCTGCACATGTAGTTTTTTCCATCAATTGCTTGCATTTGCTCCTGCAATCTTTTTTTCTGGATTGACCCTACTCTTCAAGTATTACCTCTGAATTGAGACAACTTTGGGTCACATTAATTTACAATTCTTAAGAGACAATTTCTTTACTTTTAAAAAAGACTAATGGGAGAAAATGACATCTCATGAAATAGTGCCTGGAAAAGCTGTAGCCATTGTGCTACCAGCTTGAGAATGAAGCCAACACAAGTTGCAGTGAAACCTAACTGAACCCCTGTGGGTCTCATGCCAGTAGAACACCTTGACTCTGAACAAATAGAGCAAATGCCTTAATTGTTGCAATACACTAAATGAGTTTTTTTTCCCCCAATCTGTATCTTTACACATACCAGACATGGCTTTCCCTGATCTGCTCTTGCTTTTTAACTTTACTTCTTGTACCCACTACTTTTTGGCATTATGGACTTAAGTAAATGGGTTGAAATACCAAGGTGTCCACAGAAATTATCTCTAATATCATTAGAATGCAGTCTTTGATCTAGTAGGTTTTGAATAAGGATTGGGATTCTGCATTTTCAATTACACAATACTGCAGTCCATGAATCACACTTTGATTAAGAAGAAACTAGGTTATCTATAAGAACCCTTCTTAAACAATTAAAGCAGAAAAGTGACAAAACTAGAACTGGAGCTCTGTATATTATGATACAATTTTAGTTCTCTGGTTTGTCAATAACTTTTGTATAAATACTATTTCCTATTAAAAACATTTGAGTTCTCAAATAGAATGAAAGGAAAGGGCTGGTCATCCATTGTTAATAATTTAGGAAACACAGATAAACACACAAATATACTTACATAATTTTATTTCATTCTTATTGTCATGTTTTCTTGTTTTCTCTGCATGTTTCCTCTGAGTTAACTCCGACAATCATCTAAATTAGGAATTTAAATGTGGTATTTTTACTAAATTGGGTCATTAATTTTTAAATTGTATTCCATTTAGGAAGAACTTCTCAAGAAAGAGTTCCAGATAAACTTTAAAGCAATATTAATTACTGAAAACTAGTTCTTAACAGTTTACAGCTGTTAAGAAAAGCAAATTACCTAGAGTAATTGAAGACAAATACCTACTGTTATTAGCATAAATTTTTTTTTTCTAAACTACTGTTAAAAATTATCTGGCTTTTACAGTTTTTTCCCTATTCATTGGTTTTCAGGTTGTTCTTTTATTTGGAGCTGGAAAAGTTTGAAGTACTGACAATTAGCTTCCACAGTACTCTAAACATTTGAAACATTTAAATCATAGGAAAGGTTTCCCTGTTTTTTATTATGCACTTTTCTCTTGTGTGAGAAAATGCAATTACAGATAAGACAATACGTGAAGATTTTTACTAAAATCAAGACTAATAAATAATGAAACAGTGTATTTACTAATTCATACCTAGAATAGGTACAACAGGACAAATTATTTAAACTTTAAAATGAACGTTACTGCTTCTGACTAGGAAAAAGAGTCCCAGAAGTCTCTCAATCTAAATATTTTCTAATTACTTTTTGTCAGAAAGAATAAACATTTAAATTTAAAATTTTATTTACATTTAGTTGGCTACAGTTTATTTTTCATAAATGTACAATTTAAAATTAACCACACAAGTATAATTTTAGTTATAGAGGAAAATTTGATGAAAGAGTATGCCCATTTTTTTTCATCCCATTTGAACTCAAAGACTAATGTGCTTAAAAAAGCAATCATGGGAGAAGTCCTTTCATACTTAAATATCTTTTCAATTCTTCCACTCATGTTACAATAAATTAACCAGGGAAAGTTCTTTTTGTAAAATTCCCTTTTTATGGCAAACATTCAAGGTCCGTTATTCATAATCATTTGTATTAATATCATATTATTTTTGTTTATTCAATATGGCAAGATTGTTTACAATTATTATATGTAATGGACTATAAGATATGTTATAGTTACTAGGGAAATTATTAAGCTCTTCAATGATTTTAATGAACTAGATTAAAAATAAAAATAATTATAGCAATAACATCAACAAGAAGAATATTTATTATGTGCCAAACTTTTCTACTCTTCACTATAGGATTGGTATCATAGTTTTCTCCTTACATTCTACTACAGAGTACAATTAATTTATCTGGGCAAATTGTTCTTTTATAAGTCTCTTCTTCGTAGAAACATCCTGAGGTCCAATATTCACAATAATGCATGAGTTTGAATAGTATGTTACCTTGGAATAAGATCTATTACATTTGTTTTGTCAATTGATGTTTGTTCAATTTCAGTTCATTATAAAAATGTAATTTTACAATTATTATATGAATTACATTCGAGAGATATTAATGACTCCTTCAAAGATAATTAACTTATATAGAGATTTTTAATAAATCAGCTTAGCAATTAAAATAATTATGATAGCAGTAATAATAAAATAATGATAATCACAGGCACATTTACTATGTGGTAAAATAACAAGTTTGCTATCATTATTACACCACATCTTTCTCCATACTATTTTATTACACAGCCTCTGTATCATGGTAGTTCACAAAATCACAATTTACTTCAACATGGTTACATCTTTAGTTGGATAATTCAGACTCAGGTGACTTTTGCCTTGCTATAAAAAAATTGAACTCTATTGTGGTTTTTATAGCGTTTTTGTAAAAATGCTTATTTATTTCCTTGTATTTTAAATGTTCCCAGAGGTTCCATGCTCTATATCTGTAAATTTAAATGTAGGTCTAGTTATTTAGAAATAAATGAGAAAATAAAATATGTAGGATGGATGCAAGCAAATATATAGCAGAGCACAACACATTTTGATTACTGACTAAAAAACATGGGAAATTTTGTCATCTTCAATTTACCTTGCTTCACTCTTGACCAAAACTTTCTTGACACAAATAATGATGTGTAGAATGGAGACGTGATTTTTTGGAACAGTTGAGATTTTTTTCTCTGTGTGTGTTTTCCCCTCAAGCAGGATTTATGCACAGATGCCATTCAGCTGGAACACTAAGTGAAGTTGAACACAAAAGGTCCTGACCTCATTGAAACAGTTATTTATGAAGGGGCAGTGTCTCCAAATAGCACCCATTAGGACTAAATGTCTATTGCATAAGATGAAAAAGAGGCACCTTCACACAAAAATGTAATATCCAGATTAGGTGTCTGCTCCTGAAATTACTGAGTTTAGTAATAAAAAGTCCCATTTGCTTTCAGTCCTGAGAGCTACACAATGCATTCTCATACCTCTAAAAATCAGCTCTGGGAAGAGAAGATACACAATTTTACAAGTAAAAATAATGCTAATATTGACTAGATTTATTTCAAATTTTTTCTGACAGGGCACTTTCCTCTCAAATATTCTCATAGTCTAAGGCATTTCTTGGCTATATACATATACTTTACATGTAAAAATAATTCTAATATATAAATGTTAAAACTTTCAGAACTGAAAAATATATTGAGCAATTAATTTTACTGAATCTGCCAAAAAGTTAACACGAATGTCCAAGTTCAGGCTGACGAATATATTCTTCTTATACAATGCCATCAATTCCTAGGACTTTTTAGTTGCATCAAGATTTAAATAAGGAAGTTAGATGAGGAGAAGAGGGTGCAAGGCTTTCAGACATGGCAATGAAAGTTGTATCTTTCTTGGACGATTGTTATGATATTTATCCCACTCCACTATATTCATTTGTCTCATTACTCTAAAATTTATATAAAGGTCATGAAGGTAGGAACTTTAGAGGTAGTATTCACTATTAGATTCTTATGCAATGTGGAAGAGTAGGTCAATAGTAGATATTTGTTAAGTCAATATATGAATGTAATTTTATATACCAATCATTATTATAATTGCTTCTTATGTGCATATACTATTAATATATATTTTTTAAATTCTTAAAAAAGAAGAATATGCCCTGACCTTCTCTGTATCTCTTATGTGCTTGCACAGTAATTTTCATAATAGGTTCTCAATATATATACTATTTCTTTTAATCAAGGAAATGATTTAATCCAGAGTGAATTTAGGTTGGCATCTTGCTAAATTATAAAAATAATCAAATAAAGAAAAAGATTAACACATTTGCTTACGCATGTCCATATTGTCAATTAGTAGTATTTCCTCTGGTGTTTAAAACTGCTTATCATCATCCTAATATATATATTTTTTATTTTTTTAGGTGAGACAACCCTTGGTTGACCTCACAGATTGCAAGATCTTGTCAGCCTACAATCCCTTATCTTTTATTTTTATTTTTTACACCTATAGCATCTGGTCTTCGTATGTGGTCTCCCATCCAAGTACTGACCAGGCCAGACAGGATCAGGCTAATATATTTCGTACACAATCAAATTCATTTACTAAGGTAGGTACAATAACGCTAATACCACTGTCCATGTATTATAATTTTAGTGTGTATCAATAACATGTGTGTGTGTGTGTGTGTGTAATTATTTCTAATATAGCACTATAAGGATAGGTGCTTTACATCTTGGAAGAAATTAAATATAACTGTTCCTGCTTTGGTAGGCACAGTATTTTGCTCTTGATACCCAGTGGCTTAAAGCCTGATTCCTTATGGTTGTCTTCTTATTTTTATACTAAGTTGGTTCTTTCACTTTTGTATCATTTAGCTAGTGCTCTGAAAGATGGATCAAGACACCGGACTAATGCCTTCCTTTGACAATCTATGTTAATTGCAGGAAGTTGTTATACTTCTATGTATTCAGATCAACAGTACATAAGAACCACTTCCTACACTGTATGATTTTGTGAAATATTAGGTTCAGTTTCTCCTATTTTTTTCTGTCTCACCTCTTTATAATTGAGAATGAGGCACCAGCAAAAGGTGATATATAAATTTCCAAATGCAGAATAAAATTGATTGATGAAGTTACAAGTAACTATTCACATACTGTATAGTATGCAATCAATTATAATGTGCTGGAGGAATATTAATAATTTGATGTTAGAACTCGATTTTATTTTATTCACCAAACATAATGTCTAGATGATGATGATGATGATGATGATGATGATGATGATGAGTTCTGCTTGTATTCATTTCTATTCTTTCCCCATCATCTTGATATGATTCCTAAGAGCTGAATTTTCTAAGATGTCTCATCTTCATGTGGACAATTGCAGTTGATTTGCTCAGCACTTTAACAGCTTTCCATTCTGATCAGAAAAATACCTCTAACTTTGGTGACATCTTGAAATACCTGTATCACATGCTATTACCAACTTTGATCTAACTATACAGTTTTTTATACGCTAAGTGAAAGAAAATATCTAACAAAATGTTTCTTTCAGACAAAAATACAGTATTTTTAAGGATTCAAAAAAATAATTCAAATAAAAATACATGTGGTCCTGCTAGAAATAGTAAACTTTCAACATAAATGCAATTCAAGTTATTAGAAGAACTCAGCAACTCCCCATCATCCTGGGGGTAGGCTAAAATGTAGAGCAGCCAGAAATAAACAGAGGGAACTCCTTTTTAGGACATTGACATTTAATTCTATTTGAGGCTTGTTAAAGGTCATTCAATTTCTTTGCTTGCATTTTTCTTTCACTATCTTGCAAGTTTCTTTGGTGAATTAATTCATTTAATACTGTGAAAATGAAAATTGATTTGTATCACATCATCACATCCTGTAGATAACTTGCCAATTTCAGAACATTTCTTTCTTCTTTGCAATGAGGAAGAGAGGGATGAAATGACTTATGAGAAAGTAAAGATCAAGGAAATTGGATATTATACTAAAGGCATTATTATCCTGAATTTCTTTTTTAAAAATGACTAATTTTTATTTTGTTTAAATAGCAAATGAGAGAAGAATATGAGTCCTATAAAACTTTATCAAAAACCAAGAGAAAGAAATAAAAGTATAAATACTACTAGAAACATCATACTCAGACCCAAATAAAAATATCAGGAGATCTAAAGTATATGTTTAAGCTGAGAGCAGGTATAGCGAATATGGAAAAGGCAAACTTATCTCTGCAAAACCTTATAGTTTCAAATGTAAATAAAACAAGAGTATAAAATTGGTGAGAGACTAGAATGAACATGATTAGATCAATTCTATTAAAAGCTATGAAAGACAATAAATGATTCAATAGAAGTAATCTGCATCCAGGTTTGTTCAGTAATCCACTGGAGGTCTTTGTCAAAATCTTTTGACAAGCTAATTAAAAGCAGACTGTTACACAGCACTTTGTGTTTACCTTTGTGAAATAAATCAATTCATCTTCAAGTTCCTATATTCACATTTTCTACACTGCCTTGTCATGGTGACCTTAACAGTATATTAGTATATGGAAAGTGAATATTGATCTTGACAACATAAGAGTCACAATGAAAATAAAATGTCTCAGAAAAGATTTTTAACCAACATTTAATTCAATGAAATAACATTCACTGTGTGAATATGTCCTGGATATTGCATAGAGTGAGAGCAGCACACAGATAAAAGTCAAAGTCACTGCCCTTGAGGAACTCATGATATCCCAAATATTTTTAAGAGATGTAGTCTAAAGTTTTCATTGTTATGTTGTTCTTTAAATGTCTTTCCCCGCCTGAGTTAATGGAACATACTATCCTCAGGATAATTATATTTCTTTTACAATACTGAATTCCTCATAGCAATATATATTCACACCCAACAAATCCCAAAAAGCTTACTAAATAAAAAAAAGATAGGAAAAAGGTTCATTTTATTTTGTTGCTGGTTTTAATACATTTTTTGAAATAAATATGCAGTGGTTCTATAGGATAAGCTGATGCCTTGAGGCTAATATAGTTGATACGTTCCCTAGTGCCTGACAAATAAGTGGAAACTAGAATGAGCTATTCTTTACACCAGTTATATCCTTCGAGCTCATTTTTGCTTTAATGAATGCTTCCTATCTACAAATTCAAAGTAGGCCAACTTTTCTTTTGGTAATCCATCTCAGACTTAGGCTCACAACTAGGCCAAGAATCTTGGCCAGGACAGCTGTATCTCCACACTGTCGGTTTTAAAAAAAATCATATTACAGGATTTTGAGTGCTATGGAAATAATTGTTAATAAATATATAGAGTTTGAATAAAATGGGCAATTGGATTCTGACTAATGTACTAGGAAATGTTTCTTTAAGCACCAACTAACTTTTAAAATATTTCAAATGATATTTTAAACCTAGGAAGAATCAACGAAAATGTTTAAGGCAGGATACTGTTTTGTGTTCTTGGCATTGATTCTCAGTATAGAATTTTAAATGAAGTCAAGGTAACATTCCTATGACATCGATGTCTTTTTATTGTTTGTTTTGTTTTATTTTTACTATAATAGACTACAAGATAGCACTTAACACAGGCCAGTCTCAATACTAAGCACTTCACAAATATTACCTCATTGGATCCTCTTAATAGCCTTAGGAGGCAGATATAACTACTATTTCCATTTTGTGTATTAGGAAGTTAGGCATCAATAGGTGAAGTATTCTGTTCAAATATAACTTAATCAGTGTAGAGCTGAGATTTCAAACTACACAGTCTGTATATAGAGTATAGCTCTTAACCAGACATGTTAAAGCTTCTGAGTATAAGCTTTGATACTGAGATAACTTTTGTTATGATTTATTTTTACTTCAATAAAAGTAATGCATGCATATAGACCTACAAACTGAATATGGTAATAACTAGTAGTCTCTTACTCACTACTACTCATCAGATTACTACTGACTTACAACAACTACTTTTAATTTTTTTGTCATTTATTTATGTAATTCTTAAAATAAAACCTGCTTATACTGTTTTTTTTTCTTGATTTTTAAGTGCATGCCATTTTCTACCTGAAACAAAGAGATGAGTTAGTGCTTTTACAACACTGACAAAAATGCATGCAGCTAGTCCTGTCATTCCACAAATGGTATTTCATCATTTTTGTTAAGTCCTTATTGATAATAATATAATACTATGTAAATCTTGGGCCAGTTAGTGACCATAAATATTACATTTTAACATGTAATTTTCCCTGAAGTTGTTAATTTTCTCATTTCATTTGCTTAGATTTCTAGGTACTGACAATTCATTCATTCCCAAGTATCCTGACAAACTATAAATTTCTTTTGAATATAGTAAAACACACTGTTCTTCTATCATTTTTGTTCCTTCTGAAGACTTCCCTTTCTAGCTATTTTCAGGCACTGATCTAAAATGAATGGTTTTCAGGCCCTGAAAACTATGATTCTGAGCCGATGTCTCCTGTTTGTCTGGGTTTGATCACTGTCTTTATAAAGATTTTCAATAAATTCTTCAGTTTTCAACAATATTCTCAAAAGCAACCAACCATCCAAAGTACCTGATGTCACCAAATTCCCAGCTTTTCTAGGAATAAAAATGTAAACAGTAATGATAGCTTTTGGTCTTTCTCACATCAACTCCCATTCTCATAAGCATAGATTTCAGCTTTCTGTCTTCTGCTAAATTAAGCAACAAACAAACAAGCAAACAAACTATAAATATAAAATTGCATGCCAGAGAGGTTAAAACAAGCAGATGAGTCTGGTAGACCTCTGAGTTCAGGAGACAGAGTAGTGTTATAAAATGCTTACAGATAAAACTGACAAAGGACAAAAAAACGGTCACTAAAATCTACCAAATTAAAAAAGAAAACACCTGAATAAATGTAGAGTTTTACCTTGTTCATAAACATAATATTCAATATTGTAAAGATATGAAGTCTCCCAAATTGATCTATAACTTAAATATATATCCTAAATTAAAACTCTATAAGGTTTTTTGTTTGTTTGTTTATTTTTGGTAGAAATTGACAAACTGATGCTAAAATTCATACAGAAATGCAAAGGTCTAGAATAGCCAAAACGTCTTTGAAAGAGAACAAATTTGAAGGATAACAATAGCAGTTTAAGACTTATTATAAAGCTACAGATAACAAAAACTTCATGGCATCTACAAAAAGATAAACACACAAATGAATAGAACAAAATAGAGTATGGAAATAGACCCCCAAAATATATACAATTGGTTTTTGATACAGTTTGAAAGATAATCAGTAGAGAAAGATGTTTTCAAATTTGATCCTGAGTAATTTAAATATGTGTACACAAAAAAATTAACTTTGATTCCTACTTTGCATCATGAAAAAATTCAAAATAGATAGTAGACCTAAAGATAAAATATAAAACTATAAAAATATGGAAAATAACATAAGGGACTGGGGTTAAACAAAAAGTTCTTGGATATAACACCAAAAGTATAATCTATAAATGAAAAAAAAAACAGATAAAATAGAATTTTTACAAAATTAAAAGCTTCATATATATGGACTTGAATATATATAATTCTTACATAAAATATTTATCATATGTGATAACATATATACATATATATATAGAGAGAAAGGAATCTCTTAATACTCAATAATAACAAAGCCAGCAATACAACAAAATTCAACACAAAAAAATACTGCAATTTTCAGCCAACATTTGGCAAAGAAGACTTGTGCAAGACAAACATATGAAATAATACCTGACATTATTAATTATTAGGAAAATGCAAATTAAAATCACATTTATATACCACTATATCTTATTAGAATGGATAAAATGTAAAGTTCATACTAATTGCATACAGTTGTCAAGAATGAGGAACAACTTGAGCTCTTATTTACTATTGATGAGAATGAATACGGTACACCACTTTAGAAAAGAGTCTGGCATTTATTTTGTAAACATGTATTTTTCCAGACAACCTAGCCATTCTATTTCTGATACCTATTCAAGAGAAATGAAAGCACATGTCTTTACCAATACTCATGCATCAATGTCCATTGCTGCTTAATTTGTAAAAGCCCAAATTTGGAAACTATTAAACTATCCATAGAATAGTCAATGGATAAATTATGGCATAGCCATACAATGGCACATAATTTAGCAATCGAAAGAATGAACTATTGACAAAGTAAACACATAGGTGAATCTCATAAAAAAACAGGTTAAAAGGCAGTATATTATGTGTTTCAATTTATACAAATTTCTAGAAAATACCAACTAGTCTCGTGACAGTAAGCAGGTCAGTGGTGGCCTGAAATGGTACTATGCAGGTGAGGATGGGAAAGATTATAAAGTAACACAAGGGGCCTTTTGGGTGATGAGTAAATTCATTATCTAGATTGCAATGATGATCCTTAATTGTATATAGATGTCAGAATGTTTCAAATTGTACACACAGTGCTAAACAAGGAAATAAAAATTAAGAAAATAAAAGTATTTACTTTTTTTTCTTTGTTTTTATAGAACTACGTTATTTAAAATTCCATTATTTTAGTGATTTTTTTGTGGAGAAGAAAGAAGAGTTGAAATAAAAATATATATTCAGTCATTTTTAATTAGACTGAACATTTACTTTGTTTCTAGTTTATTTTATTTTAAATTGGGACTCCATTAAATAATAGCACCGTATTAAATTACATTTAAAAAGTTTTAAAATGATAAAATAGTTAATTTTCACTGTATCAGCAACCACTGGTATATTATAGCCTATCTCTTATTGAGAAATGCTGTAGAACACAATGGGAAAATTGATGAAAAGTTGTTTGCTGATAGTCTATAAATTACTTTCACCTAGATCTCCAAAATTTATAGACCCAGTAGGGGGTGGAATTGTGAAAGAGCACTGGCGTTTGCAAAATATACAAATGCAAAGTGAATTATTACTCAGCCAACTTCATGAAGGATATGAATCAGAACCAGGTTTTTATAATCAGATTCAGTGATAACATTCTACATTAACCAATACTAGAAGGATTCCTGGAAAAGAGGCTAAGCTTTAAAATCATATCCTTAAGGAGATAGTTGACAGGAATAGAAAGGGGTCCTGGATGTCCATCAACCGTAACTGTCAAGGTGTACAGGACAAAGCTGAGACCCTGTGAGCTAAAGTCAAAAAAATTATGAGATTCCTATCAGGAGGGCAATATATACTGACCCCCTGCTTGAATCTCATTCCACTATACTAAGACCCCTGTTATCTACTCAGTAGAGCTTAGTGGCTAAAAGTCCTAACTGCCTGAGTTTACATCCTGCCTCTACTGCTTACTATCTGTAACTTTTAGATATTAAGGCTGTTCATAAGAAAGCATGTCTCTTCCTGTTAGGTCTATGGTTGGGCTTATTTTCCTCTTTGAAAGTTAGTGTCACCTTGTGACATATTTTGACCAAAAAAATGTGAACAAAAAGTGTGTCATTTCTGTGAAGAAGTTTCAGAATCCAGTGTACGATTTGTCATATTTGTTTCCTCTTGTCAAAGTAAGAGTAGGAGGTGTTGTCAAAAGGGGATTTGGTCAGCTTGGGTCCCTGAGCAACATTAGTGAGCACAAATCCCTGTTAATGTACTAACATGTAATCTTAGGAAGAAAATTTTATATTCCCAGGCCCCTGAAATTTGTGTCTGTTTATTGCAGCATCATCTAGCTTGTGCTCTTTAGTTTTCTCATCTATAAAATGGGAATAATGACAGTATTTACACTGAGGGTTGTTTTGTAAATTAAGTGAGAAAATCCATGTATAATTTTAAGAATATTCCAAACACATAGTATTTATTATTACCAACAAATTATTATTAGTACCTCCATGAAAGATTGAAAATACAGTGATTCTCATTTGTATTAAGCCACTATTTAATGAATTTTAACTGTAAGCCTGGTATTATAATAATCACTTTGCATAAAATATTAAAGATAATCCTCATGATAACATTGTAAAACTTTATGAGCACTACAGGCAAAATTCAGATGTATAGTTTCCATATATGAGTACTGAGAAATATTTCTATGGCTTTGCTGTTGGCAGCAAATATCCTATTTTGATTTCTGCAATTTAAAAAAAATTTTCACTTTTTCATTAGGACTTAATTGAATCAAAATATATAAAAGCAGATTATTCTTCTCAACAGAATTAGAGTAGATTTTTATCTTGGTTAGGTTTATGCTGGCTGCATTAACAAATTGACCCAAATCTGTTTAATGGTGTACATAAAATAGAAGTTTATTTTTTCATCAGACATCCATGATGCATTCATTTCTTTTCATTGTAGTCATCAATGGACCCATTCAGACAGAGACTTCACCACTTTAGATTGCCTAAGGTTGCCTTGCAGCTTTTCTCCATTCCATTATTTTAAATGGAAAGTAACAATAAAAAAAAAAAAAAAGAAAGAAAGAAAAAAGAGCAAAACAAAAAACCACAGAGGAGTCTACATGGGAGATTTTTATGGGCTAGGTCTGGGAGTCAAATACATCATTCTGCTTACACTCTGATTACAGCGTAGTTACTCGCTCACACATAAAGAAAGACCTAGAAAAGTATTCTAACAACTTGCCCAGGAAAAGAGGCAAACATAAATTTGTGTGACATATATAACAATCTCTGTTGCAGCTTTTTAGACCCTGAAGTCTATGATGAAAGGACCTATCCATTCGAGGTAGCTTTTAACAGAATAATCTTAACATATTTATTTCAATACTTTTAGCTTGTTAATGTTCTTTCACTTTCATCATTCTCATTTTCCTCCGAAAAACAACTCTCTGTGGGGTAGGACAGGTGTTATTACTATTCTCCACTTAAGAGTCTCTGGGTCAAATGAAGCAGAACTACTTAATAGAGAAATTAAGTGGATATAGTTAAAAAGGATGAAGTGAAGCTATACTCCATTCCCAAACCTCAAGAGAGGGTACAATCAAGACCTAGTTTTAACAAGCCTTCACTCTTTGAAACATTTCTTTATGTATATCCTTACATCATGTTAAGCTTAAACTATTTTTTAAATTTTTCCTTAAATGGTTAAGATTGATGTGTTATGCATAAAATTACTGTACTTCAAAAAAAATTCATGCATATATACAATCTGACAAGAAGTCCTTTATTGCCCTTATCTTCTCCAAAGTTTGATTCATTTTAGGTGGGTGAAAAAGCAAGGGAATTATAATATAAGAAACAGGTGTATATGTTTGAAGCATTCGGCTAGTGTTCTGCATATACTATCTCATTTAAAAAAAGCTTTTCAATAGAAATATTATGTAAATTTTATACATGTGAATCCTGAAGCTAGAGAAATTAATAAAATTGCTTGTGAATCATAAACTCAAGAATAAAATTCTGGAGAAATGTTTTTTTTCTGAAACAATGATGATAAGAAAACTATGGAAATTCTTCTGGAGATTGTAGAGGCATTTTTTTTCACAGTAATTATCCCATAAATGGCAAGAGAATATTTACATAAATTTATACCAATTATAGTTGCCAATACTGACCTTAGCAAAACTCAATGCTGACGGTTAAAACATTAAAGAAATCCTAATGTGTTGATAGCGTGAGAAGTCAAATAATAAAATCCAGTTTCAGTATAACTCCATTGTTAAATATAAGCCATAAGATAACAGAGAAAGTAAGTCTTGAGTAACTGGTGTGTTTAATCTTGGTTGGTCCCATCAAGACCAGCTGGGTGACTCCTGTGCCAAGCCATTCACGTATCCCAAATATAGAAGCTGAGATTCTGGCAGAGGGATGAGTAAATCTTCAGAGAATGGGTTGATAGCTTGAGGACATAGAATCCCAAATAGCAGATATATACTCTCTAGGTGCTTGCCCTCATCCACAAATGTTTTGATCAAACCACTACATTACATTTGTAAGAAAAGCCAATTTACCTGTTATTATCATTCTAGTTACTTTTACATCCAGATGAGAACCTGTAGTTTGGAATTCTATTTTAGTCACTGTCATACACTGGCTATGTGGTGCTGCTTAAGAGACCTTATCTAAGCCTATTTCCTCAATTGTTAAAATGAGAGAATGATACCGACCTTGCAAGTCAAGAGGATTAGAGATGTAAAAATATCAGAAATAATTTCTAGCACATAGTAAACCCTCACTAAATACTCACAGCTGCCATTATTATCACTGAGATGATAACAGTGATAATATTGATTATGGGGATGATGATATTTGATTTCCAAAGCCCAATTCATTAAACATACCAGAATATCTTTTGCTATTGTTATTTTGCATTTCAGTCATAATAAGCTTAAAATTAAATTACATTTATTGAAAATTTTATTTTGGGGAAACATTTTCACGTGTGTAATCTTTTTTGGTCCCTAAGATAATTCTTATTTTAGAAATTAAGAAGCCTAATACTGAAGTCTCATAGCCAACTTATGACTCCTTTCCAATGCTATTTCTATGAGAAACATTTTTTTTTGTACTAAACATGAATGTGACAGCATCAAATCATTTCACCAAGCTTGATTTTATAATTTTACTTAAAAATATAAGCACTATTCTCTATTCATCCAAAGCCAGGCACCACATACATGTAGCACAGATATATCACCATAAGCAATTTACACAGAACAGAGTCAGTGCTGACACGAATATATTCTCACTTAGGATGAATTGAATATAAGACCTAATGAGGCCTCTGGATGCTGGGACCAGGAAGAAGTGAAAACAAGACTATGCATTTGCCCTTAAAGAGCAAAGAATCCAAGAGAAAAACAAAAGAGTACATATTTAAAATGAGAGCACAATAAGTGCGCTAAGGTGGGTACAAGGCAGCTCATGTCCATCGTAAATGCCTTTAATAATGAATAAAGTGACATGAAGTCAAGTGTTGGTTTTAAAATCTGGTTATATGGTATCAAATCTGGTCTCAAACACTGTAAAATAGAGATAGTTATATTACTAACCTCAATAATTTGTCATAAAGATTCTATGTGTTATTATACATAAAACCCTTTAAAAAAATACCTTCTCATGTTCCAGAGTATTCAGTAAAGGTTAACTGCTCTTTTTGTTGTTGTTTTTAAATCCATCATGACTATAATGGTCATATTTTAAACAATGCTAATTACTATTATTTAAGTATTTATTTTGTTTTTAACATTCATGTATACCTGATATGGTACCACATAGGGCAATTTTCATGACCCTTGGGAAAACATAAACACTCTGACAAATAAGTGTTTTATAAATAACAGTTATCTGCAATACCTGAAAAAATTCATTGTAATGAAAAGACAACAGACTTGGATTAATCAATCAGGACTCCTGTTTTTCAAGATCCTCATGAGAGAGAAGTTTAGGTCAGTGGTGATTAGCTTTCACTTATCTATCATGAGTTTTTGAAAGGTTATGGGAAATCCTAATTGTGGCTTTCCAACATTTCAAGCTCCATACAAATAAAGCTGAAATTCTGCCTTTAGCCACCTATGTTGCCTGACTCTAACATCTGGATTCTATATGTAATTTCTTAGTATTCCACTGGCACCATCTTACCTCCTTTCCACAATTTATAGAAAAAGTTGCAGAGCATCATACATGCACAGTTCCATAACAGCAATGAAATGATGACCAGGCTGTAAAAGAGCTATCCTACTCTGTGAGATGGAAGAGAAACTGAGAACACCAGTCTTGGGTTGGGCCTATCACAACACCTTCCTCTATCCACTTTACTTCTAATACATTCTCAATTTATGTCCTTGGAAAAATTTCTAGAGGTGGAGTGCAGGTTGAATGATTATATCATTGCTATATTGTACTACCTAAAAGATTATACAGATTTACATTCCCATGAAAAGTACACTGAGGAAGAAGGTACTGCATGTCTGCTAGCACAGAGTGTTCTGCTAGGCTCACCTCCTACATTCAAGTGGTACACAGTTCCATCTCTGGAAGATTTCTCTCACGCAAAATCATCACCACATGATACTGAGTGAATGCCTTGGTCCATGCTCTTGCCCACACTCCCCCAAAAACCTTCTGAAAAATGTCCAGACTGGGCTTCCTGGCCCCACTCTGTCTCGAATACACCTTTGCTCATTTGCCAGAATGATTTAACAAAAAACACAGACGGTAATGATTGTACAGCTAGTAAATAATTTTCTTAAATCTTTTATAGAATGTTGTCTGAGAAGAAAAATGTTCAGTTTTATTGTCTCTAAAAAATCTTAAAGAAAAAACATGTACCCTGAAATAGCCATATTCATGCTACCTAAAAGACAACACAAGGGCATGCACAAAGTTACAGTTAAGACTGTACCTTAAATCTTGCCATACTGCTTAGTGCAGCTTGTAATTATGAAAGTTGCATCTTGTTGTGTTTTATTGATTAATTTTTGGCTTAGAACCATATATTCATGAATTTTATAATTTGCATACCAAAGCAAATTCTTCTGCAATAAGAAATCTAATACAGTGTCCTAAGTTTTTCAGTTCAATTATATGTGTACTCTTTTGAGATAATAGTTTAAATCTATATTTCACAAAATTTAGTGAGAACTATATGCATTAAGTGCCTAAATATGACACATGAGATATTTTTATTCAGTTGCTGAGAATGAGCCTCTTGAATTTTTGACTAGAGGACTGGCTGTTGTAGTAAGAGAAAAAAATAATAGTAAAGTTCAGAAAAAAAAAAACAACAACCAGTATGGGTGAATTAACCCTGCTACAATGGACCTTATTTTGAACAGTTCACAGGAGTCAGCTGCTCCCTCAAATTATTGCCACTCTCACCAGAAGTTTAATCTATACTCTGGAATCAAATAAATAGCTTTTGTGCTATTTTGTGCTATTATTTAGCTACAGTCCCTACATCTGTCTCTCAAAAATTTATGACGTCTATAGGCAGCTGGTTTAGGAAAAACTAAATTTTTGTTGTTGCTATTGTTTTGTTTTCCAAACATCGAACATTTATGAGATAAAAAAAAAAGAAATTGGGGTGTGATTTAGAATTATATACTACTGCAGGGTCACTATTCATGATTTCCATCACACACACATAGGCACATGGACACAATTACACATACACACACATCTAATAGCTGAATTCAGCCCTCCAGTAGTCACAGACTCTGAGATAGAGCCTGGACCTAAACAAGGTAGACAAAGAATGCTGTTTGGTACTAGAGCTCAATAAAGATTCATTATCAGCACTGCATATCTTCTATCTGTTTTGGTGTAGTGATTTCACTACCCTTCTTTGCTAATATAGTGTTTTGTGTTGTTCTTTAACCACAATTTAACTAACTCCTTTATGATAAGATAATCATATTTCTCCACATCTTTAACTTTAAATTCCTTAATAAAATTTTCTTGAGGGCTTTTGTCTTCCAAACCAAATAATTATACAGTTATTTCTGTTTTCTCAAGTAATGCCAGGTACCATGTTGTTAAGGTAGGTATAACACAATGATATAATCACGACATCAAAACTAAGACAAGGTGGTTTAAAAGAGAAATAGAGAGAGTTGTAACCTGAAACATGCTATTAGTTCCTTTAGTGGGAGGTTCTAGAAAGACACAAATAAGGTATATGTGTTTTCTATTTACTCCAGGCTATTCCAAGAGCTTTCAGTTCAGCATCACCAATTATTTTTTAGTCATTCTTCAGATATTTTCAATCACTAATATATATTTATTGTAATGATACAGCCACCAATAAGTGTACTGATGAGAGAATAGTATTGCTTTATGCAGTCACAAATTCACACCAAAGATAAACAGACTGTCAGAACTTTCTCCTATCATTCAGTGATTCTATTTCCTTGTTTTCAAAGGTGCCTGTTTGTTTGATAAGCACAAAAAAATGTCAGTTTGTTTCTTGTGAGAATTTTCAGTGTTACTCTACTGATAGAATAACCTCATAGTGAATAGTCACTATTAGACCTACTCTGTGAGTCTTGTCTTCATCTTTAGACTTATTTTGTATTGTTTTTCCTGCAAAATACCTCTCAGGACATCAAAAGTTTAAGTCCAAAACTGGTAAACTTCAAGGTTTCCATTAATGTAAAAACCTGTATTCCATTCCTTATACATCTATTTCCTTCATCAAAATAACACATAAAACATAGCAAACCAAACAAAATGATATAATGCTCTCAAAATGGATTATTAAATTATAAGAAGCAGAATGTGCCCTGATGAATAACATATAATGCATGGAATAGTTGAAGCAGAAACTCTGGGTGTGAATCCTGCACCACCTTGGCTGAGTTCTCTTTGTGCCTAGTGCCCCAGTGATAACAAACTTGCCTAACTCTTGATGCTATGCTAAGGATTAAATGTGTTATTATGTGTTAAGAACAGTACTTGGCATTTGGAAACTATTAAAATAAGCTACCATTCTTTGATAGTTTTCAGGTCTTAAAAATATAATTTTACCCTTCCTTTATTAAAAAGAATGCAGTAGCTGTCTTCTAATACTTCTTTCCCCCATCAAAAAATGAATATATTAAAATTAATTTGCAATTTTCTAACATATGTACACTAAGTGAGAGTCCTGTCTTTGAATGCAACTGTAGATTTATTGTGTGTGTGTAGGGGTGGGGTGGAAGGTGGAGAGTAGTTCATTTTATTATGTTTTATTATTTCCTAACCTGGACTGCCAGGGATTAATAGAAAAAATTTTTGTTTTTGTTTTAGGTATGTACATAGTGTATATGTTTCCTTATTACTACAAATTATCTGAGAAAACTGAGTTCTTTTTTCAGCTGTATTGAAATACAATTGGCATATAACATTTTTACAGTTCATGGTTCACAAGGTGGTAATCTGATAGACATATATATCATAAAATGTTAACCATAATAAGGTTATTTAACGCATCTTCACATTGCATAATTACCATTTCTTGTTGTTGTGGGGGTGGTGGTGGTGGTGAGAGCATTAAAGCTCTACTCTTAAAGAAACTTTCAAGCATACAACACGACATTATCATCACCATGCTGTACTTTGGATCCCCAGAACTTATTCATCTTCTAACTAAAATTGTGTAGCCCCTCACTAATATCACCTCCACTTTTCCTTCCCCACAACCCCTCCCTGGTAATTATCATTCTACACTCTGTTTCTCTGAGTTCAATGTATTTAGATTCCAAATATAAATGAGATTATACAGGTCTTCCCTTTTTGTCTCTATATTTTGTTGCTATATACTATTTTTTTTTCTTGGCTTAGCATATTGCCCTCAAGGTCCATCCATGTTGTAAATGGCAGGATTTCCTTCTTTTCTTATAGCTCTGTGTGTGTGTGTGTGTGTGTGTGTGTGTGTGTGTGTGTGTGTGTGTGTGTGTATACCACCTGTTTAATCTATTTATCCACAGAAGAACACAGGTTGTTTCCACATCTTGTCTATTATAAAACGGGGTGCAGATACCTCTTCAGCATAATGATTTTATTTCCTTTGGATACATAACCAGAGGCTGGACTGCTGGATCACATAGTTCATAATTGTTTGAGAAACATCCATAGTGTTTTTCATAAAGGCTGCACCAATTTATATTTTCAGCAACAGTGCAAAAGGGTTCCTTTTCCTCCACATCCTCCCAGTATTCATTACTTCTTGTCTTTTTTGAGGATAGCTATTCCAATAGCTGTGAGATGATAACATTGTAGTTATGATTAGCATTTCCTCGAGGACTAGTGATATTGAAAACATTTTAATGTACTTGTTGGCCTTTATGTGTCTTTTCAAAGAATGTTTATTAAGTCCTCTATTTTTTAACTGATTGTGTGTTTTTGCTATTGAGTTAAATGAGTTTCCTGTGTATTTTGGATAATAACCCTCATCCGACATGTTTTACAAATATTTTTTTCCCATTCTGTGTGTTGCCTTTTCACTTTGCTGATTGTTTCTTTTGCTGTACAGAAATTTTTAACTTGTTCCACTTGTTAACCTTTGCTTGTGTACTTGTGATTTTGGTGTCATATCCTAATATCATTGCCAAAACTCATGCTAATGGGCATTTTCCTATGATTGCTTCTAGAAGTTTTACAGTTTGTCTTATGTTTAAGCTGTTAATGTACTTCAAGTTAATTTTTGTGACTAGTGTAAAATAGGGGTTTGATTTCCTTTTTTGCATGTGAAAATCCAGTATTAAATAAATACTACTAAAGAGACTTTTTTACTCCATTGTGTATTTTTGGCTCTCTTGTCAAATATTAGCTAACTATGTAGATACATTGGTTTATTTTGTAGCTTTCAATTCTGCTCCATCAGTCTTCGTGTCTCGTTTTACTCCAGTAGCATGCTGTGTTGTTTACTATAGCTTTGCCATACAATTTAAAATAAGGAAGGTGATGCCTTCATCTTTTTTTCTTTCTCAAGATTGTTTTGGCTATTTGAGATCTTTTGTGGTTTCATAGATATTTTAAAATTGTTTTCTCCTTTTCTGTGAAAGATAACATTGGAATTTTGACAGGAACCACTGAATCTATAGATGACTTTGGGTAGTGTTAACAGTTTAACAATAATAACTCTTTTGATCCATTAACACAGGATATTGTTCCATTTATTTGTATCTTCAATTTTTTTTTCCATCAGAGAATTGTTCCTAGCCATCCTTATGTCTCAGCTTTGTCATCCTCTGGGCAAGTCCTTCATGTAATGTCCCAAAAGTTTGGGTAAATGGTCACTCACTTCCTTCTCCCTTTCCGGGTGAAGATGCCACTTTCTCCTTGAGGAATTCCCTCCTGGCATTGAACAGTTGGGCCTGGGATGATATAAGCAGAATGAAACTATACTTCCTAACTTTTGTTTGTTTGTCTGTTTGTCTTTGTTTGTTTTGTTCTACTGTGTTGCTAAAGTTTCTTAAGCAGACTCCTGCAATCTCAGAGCTGTTTTGTTTCAGATAGAATTTTGAATTGTTGATCCTTGTGGAGAAATGGAGACATCACACTCTTCCTGCAGATTTAGTTTTTGAAAAGTTGTATTATTGGAAGAAGCATATCTGTAATCACTGAATGTTAATGTCAGTAATTACTCCTACTATTCCAGAGAAGAGATATAATTTCTACCTTTAAAAAAGTTGAATGGTTTATGATATTGTCATAAAATTTATTTAAAAAGTAAAGTAATTAAAATAACAATAACAAACACCCAATTTTTAGAAAATTGGAAAGCAAGTAGGTCAAAGTTTTTATATGCTGAAAACAATAATTATGTATTAAAAGAAGTCAAAATTCTTTTTAATGGTTAGGGAAATACTGCAGGGAGAAGTACAGTTTAAGTTTAATATTGAAGAATGAAAAAAAGTATCATTTTGGTCATAAGTAACTGAAAATCCAACTAAATTCTATAACTAATATAGGAACTAAAAAGGTTAAGGATTGGTGTGGCTTCAGGTGAGGCTTGAAAGACCTGTTGAATGCTGTCATCAAAGTCAGTTACTCTGTACCTTGTCTTTTCAGAACTGACTTCATCCTATGGCTGAATTCACTCAAGGTCCCGTATGGGTGCAAAAATATTTTTTGGCTAGGTACAGTAGAAAAAACACACATCGTATTTGCAATATTCTCAAAAATGACTCAAGTTTCTGACTTAGGCAGTGTGTGTGGCTAAGTAATACAGCAGTATGGTTTTACCAAATAAAAGAAATAGTATGAGGGGAAAATTGGTTTATGGGAGAAAGTTCTCCACCGTTACATTTTTGCAAATCTTAAGAGCAAAGCACTGACTACTTTCAAAATATCTTTTTGAATGTGTTTATATAGTGAACAGACTTGGAATATAAAATCAGTGTCTCTCTACAGAGCACAGAGCAGGGTATCCATAATACTTTCTCTCTCTCTCTCTCTCTCTCTCTCTCTCTCTCTCTCTCTCTCTCTCTTTCTCCCAGTTCCAATCCATTAGAAAACATGTTAGCTCTACCTTAAAAATATAGTCAAAATCTAACACCTTCTTCACATTTCTGTTATTGACACTATGCTCCATTACCATTTGCCTGGATTACTGCAGTTTCCTTTCTTTATCTTACCCCCTCAGCCATCTACAGTTTATTTGCAACACAAAATGTAATTGCCTTTTTTAGATACTTATATAAATCTTTCACTCAAAACTCTCCAATGGCTTTACATTGCAATGAGATCTATACCCTCCCAACCTCATTATCTTTCCGAACATATTTTCAACTACTGTCAACACATTCTGCTCCAAACATCCTGGTTTCCATGATCCTAAAGCAGGCCTGACATGCTTGTTTCCACATTAATAATCACCTTCTAACACATTACATGATTTGCTACCAAAGACTTTATTCCTTTGCTATAACTTAAAGTCAACAAGGGTATTTCGTTGACCTGTTCACTGATGTTTCCAAGCACCTAGAACAGGACTCCACACATTATCAGCACTCAATAAATATTAATTTTACAAATGACGAATGTATTTCCCTCAAATTTTCTGTGGAAGAAGACAAAGCATACTTACACACATTTATAATTCATGGTCATAATTGTGCTGCTCCTATGTCTTTCTTAACAGAAACGTATTTTACCAATGTTCCAGAGTGCTCCGTCAGGATAAAAATCTTCCCATTATGACGCAAGTTCTGAATATACTGTTTGTCTTGGCCTAGGCATATGTAGGGTATCAGATTAAAATAATTTTTGTTTTTAAAACTATGCTTTTTTACTGAAGATAGAAAACATCGGCCCCCTGTGGAATTAACAGTAAATGTGTCTTCATTGTTTCCTTCACATTTTTTGTCCCTCTTAAAAAATATTTAGTAAGTTTCAGATTCTATTTCTATTTCTTTTTAAATTTGACTCAATTTTTATTATATGATTTTACCACATTGTTCTATCTGCCATAACTACAATGATACTGACAGAGTTTGGGAAATTGCAAAAATGTAATTACTTAGATTGGAAGAAAGCACAAAAGAAACTTGACTAAAGCAGTAAACTTTAGGGAAATACAGAAACACAATGAATTCTTCATTACCTTATTCTGTTCTGCGAGTAGAAGAACTAAACAAAAGTAAAAGTTAAATTAATGAACTTTAGGACTGATGCAGTACATATCATTCATGCCTCATCAAAGAACCTTAAATCTAGGTTTCAAAACATGCAAGTAACATTCTAAAAAATAGTTAACTTTATAAATCAATATAGGTGATAAAACAAGTAAATTGCACTGTATAAGGTTCTTTTGCTTTTGTATTTTAGGTTTTTTGTTTTTCTTTTATTTATTTTTATTTTCGATAAAAGTCTTGTCAGACATTGGTGAGGTTTCTTGGCTCAAAGTTAATGCTCAGTAAATATAAAATCCTTTTATTAACTTCTATGTAATCTTGCCAAAATTTAATATTGAAATTAAAAATTCCAATGTGAAAAGTAAAATAAGGTATTTTATTATTACTTTAATGTGCATTTCTTTGTGATTGAACATTTTTTCTATAGATTTATTGGTCTTTAATACTTCCTATGATACTTTCTTGGGTCTCCCTTTTATTTTTCTAATAGCGTGTTTATCCCTTGCTTTTTGATTTCTTAAAAGTTTTACAGAATATGAATAAAAAGCTGTAGATTAACATACACAGCTCACATTTGCCGTTTGTGTGGTTCTTTTTTTTTTACTTCAAGATAATTATTTTTTATGTAGCCAAATCTATCAGTTTTTCTTTGGCTGAAATACTTAGTAAGACCTTCCCCAATAAGATCAGAGATATATTTTCCTACACTTAAAAAAAATGTTCTGGTTTTATTTAATATATTCAATCCATCTGCAATTGATTTTAAAAGATACAAGGTAAGAATCTAACTCATGCTTTTCTAAATACATAATCAATTTGTATGAGCTTACTGATATGATATTTGTCTTATAAAACTAAAACTAAGCTGTAATTGTCACTATTTAGACTTACTGAATAAAACACAATTTTTAATTCTTAAATGTTTAAGTAGAGTTGAGTGCAATAAAAATTATTTTTAGTATTTACTTAGTGCCTTTATTTAAGTTCTGAATTAAGAAATCCAAAATGTGCATATTAAATGCATTCCATAAATGTGTTGATGTGAGAATACTACTATTCTAGAAATTGATTATAAAATTGATACTATATAAAAATAATCTTTTAGAAAATAAAATAAAATAACATTTAATTGGGAAAGAAAAGACAGATGAATAGAATAGAGAGCCTAAAAATAGACCTACAAAAACGAGTAAACTAATCTTTGACAAAAGATGAATGGCAAGCCAAAGGAGATGGATAATTTTTTAAACAAATGGTGCCAAAACAACTGGATATTCTTGGGGAAAAAATAAATCTATAAATGCATATAACTAAGTGAAAAAACCAACCTGAAAAAGTTACATATTTTATGATTCCAACTATATGATATTTTGGAAAAGGTAAAATTATGAAAATAGAAAGATCAGTGGTTGCCAGGGGTTGAGCTGGGTGGGGTTGCCAGGGGTTGAGCTGAGCAGTGCAAAGATAATTTCTAATGCAAATAAAATACTATATATATTATGATAATTAATACATGTTATTACACATTTGTCTAAACCTGCAGATTGTATGACACCAAGACTGAACTATAATATAAACAACAAACTTTGAGTGATTATAATTTTGTCAATATAGACATCAATTACAACAAATATACCACTCTAGTGGGGGACGTTGATAATAAGAGAGGCTATATTTGTATGGGGGTAGAATGTAAATGGGAAATACCAGTACCTTTCTTTCAATTTTGTTCTAAAATAATAAAGTCTTTATATAAGAAACAAAAATGAATCTGGACACAGACCTTATAGCTTTCACAACAATTAACTGAAAATATATCAAAGACCATAATTTAAAGGGCAAGACTATATAATTCCTAGAATAGAACATAAGAGAAAATTTAGGTGACTTAGGTTTGGCAATGGATTTTTAGAGACAACACCAAAGACACAATTCATGAAAAAAATAAGTAAGTTGAGCTTCATTAAAATTTATAAAAAGAAATCTGTTCTGCAAAAGGCGCTGTCAAGAGAATGCAAAGATAAGCCACAGAATAAGAGAAAATAGTTGCAAAACACTGAGTAAAAAAACCCCTGCTGTCCAACACACACACATACAATTCTTAAAACTCAGTAATAATGTGAACAACCCAATTGTTAAAAATGGAAAAAATTCTAAACAGATACCTTATCAAGGATGTCATACAAATGGCAAATAAGCATATGAAATGGTGTTCAACATAACATGGCATTAGAAAATTGAAAATTAAAACACCAATGAGATACCACAGCACACATATAAGAATGACTATCTTATAAAACATGGATACAAGATATTGATGAGGTTATAGACAATAGCAACTCTTATTCATTGTTGGCGAGAATGCAAAATGGTGGAACCACTTTGGAAGACAGATTCTTCCAAAACTAAACATATTCTTACCATAATATTCAGCAATTGTACTCCTTGGTATTTACTCAATAAATTAAAAACATATATCCATACAAAAACCTGCACATGAGAATTTATAGCAGTTATATTCATAGTTACCAAAACCTGGAACCAACCAAGATGTGCTTTATTAGGTGAATGAATAAATACACTGGGGTAGATCCAGACAATGGAATATTTTTAAGCTCTAAAGAGGAAAACTAACTGTGAGTAGTGAACACACAATGCAATATATATATATATATATATATATATATATATATATATATATATATATATATATGACATACCGCTCTGCTGATTTGTACACTCGAAACATTTAATTTTATCAATTAATGTCACCCCAACAGTTCTTAATAATAAAAGAAAAAGACTAAGGTTAAGAGTTATACTCAATACATATATCAATGTGTTGAAGTATGAGTGGCAGTTATAGAAATTTAACCTCCCTTTATAGCGTGACATGTACACATACTCATCTGTATGTATATTGTACCTTGTTTTGATCAAAATGTGATTCTTGAAAAGTAGAAAATAATGGCAGATGATTCTAGAGAAAATAGAAAAGATAATTCAACAGAGTTTAAAAAATTTAACTGGAGAAACACAGTGATTTCCATATACTTTCTACCTCCAAATGCTTTGACTACTTTTTATTACTGTGGAGCTCAATAAGAAAACACCTCTAGTATAATCTACTAGAATTACTATTACACGAGAAAATCTTTTATATTTTCAAACTAAACTAGCATCTATGTGGAGTTTGACATTTGGTAAACTTAATGAGAAAATACTTATACTATTTATGGCTATTGTTGTGGACAATAAACTATCCTTTACCCCTGATGTAGAAGTCTCATGTCTACTTCCAGCACCCGTGAAACTGACTTGATAACTTGAAAGTGGGGTAAAATCTTGAAATTTTAGAAGTTCTTGAGAAGGGAATTAGTACTCTGGAAGCATAGAGAAATATTACATTTTTATAAAGTCTTTAGAAGCTTGAGATTGGAGTTGTAACATATTCACAAAATCGGGAGTCCAACTGTATTCACACAGCTACGAAAAAAAAGAGAAACATATAATCTATTTTCTGGCTCAGGAAAGCCTTACTCTTTATTTACCTGTGAATAGAGAAAAATGCCTCTGCTAAATAATAGAAACTTCATGTCTATATCAGGAATGGATATATGGACAAACTTTCCACATCCCACATGGTGCTAGAATCTAGGAGATGAAATTATATTGTTAGAGATAAAAACAAGTAAAACCCTTGGGGAAAATCACTGTCTAGAGCTATTTTCTCATCTCAGGGATATATTGGAATTTCATAAATATAATATCTTACTGAGAATGAGTAAAGCAACAAGACTAAGAGATGATAAAGTAATTTCAAAAATAATATTAAAAATGTTTAAATGATTAAAAATATAAAAGAAAATATAAGAAAAACAGTGAAAGAACACAAATACAATGTACACTACACATGCTGGATTGAAAAGAAGCGATATTGAAATTCCAAAGGGAAAATGAATCATTGATATAAAATAACATTTAGATTAATTAGAATATTAAATTCAGCATATGAGAAAATTGATAAACTGAGAAATCCAAAGGAATTATATGGAATACAACATATAAAGATAAAATCAAAGGTAGAACAAAAATAGGGTAGAATGAAAAGGCCCTATATCTAATAGTTCATTGATTTTCTCACTAATTTATTCACTTTTCATATGTGTTTGTTTATTTGTAGTTATTACAAAACTCATTAGAGTTTAAAAATAAATTATTTCCTTAAATATACACAAATGTGAGGGGTAGAGATAATGTTGCAGTTTAGAGATTTTTGACACATTAGTGCTTTAGAAATAAACTAAAACTTTCTGGGTTAGACAACTTAAAAAATACCATGGTCAATTTTATCTTGTGCTTGAATTCTAAAACATCAAATCATGATGATTTTGTTTATGTTATTTTGAGTGGCAATCACAGGGTTTGTGCTGAATGGGCACAGGAGGGTATGTGATTAGAAGTAGTCTAACAAATCAGACATTGCTGGAGCTAGGAGAAAATGGTTAACTATCAAATCTAATGGACAAAGCTAAGACAGAAATGGGAAATCAAATAGTGTGTTCATATTGGAGAGCAATGAGATTAGGACATGTAGTTGGGCGAAAAGCAAGGTTAGGACGGTGGTTTATGACTGACTGTGAATTGCTAAGGAAATTTTTCCATAGGGTACCTTGCAACTTACTTCCAGTATACTAATGAATATTAACATTATGTAGGCTATGCATTTTTCAATGAATGCATACATAGCCCTTTACCATTTTAGATAGACAGACAGATGATAGATACATAAATACATAGACACGTAGATATATACATAGATACATGCATACATAAAAGTTTTTTAAAAGAAATTTATGAGTGATAATTGACTACATGTTGTCTAAAAGATAGTGCTGAATAAAATGTTTATGCAATTTAAAACATAGCTTTATTTAATAGTAAAAGTAATAGAGTGAATTTCAAATATTAGATGGAAAGGAATACCTGGTCTAGTAATGTTTGTTTTATATTTCTATTTACACACACACACACACACACACACACACACACACATGGCAGAGAATAAAAATAAAAATGAATAAAATTATTTTAATATAAGTATATATATGTGTATATGTGCATATAACTGTAAGAATTTATTTAAACTAAGTTATATTATTTGAGACTTTGAGACTATTCTATCATTCTATTCATAATGAGTAGCAAAATTAAACAATAAAATGAGTAAACAGAAATATGCTTTATAGGCCCATAGATTTACTTTTTGTTTATTAAAGAAACAATATATTAAATATAATTTCCAATTTCCAGAAACTAGATGCAATGTATCTACATTTGGTTTCAAGTTTTATGTGCTCCTGTATGACTGAACTAGTCATGCTCTAATTAGTCTACCATAACTGTGTATCTTTCCTTCCATGCTTGTAACAGTTGTAAGTCAAGGAAGCATACACTTCTAGAAGAATTAAAGTTGATTGGGCCTTAAGGAACATATATTTCAATCACAGCAGTTTACATATGAAAGAACTCAATATCTGAGAGTTTGAATTATTTTTCCAAGGACATATATCTAGTTAGAAGCTGAGTTGGTTACCTTCAAAAATCATTGGAGTTGAAACAGAGTTCTTTATGCAGAGCCTCAAGGAAATGTAATATTTATACCAGTGAAGAGAAAGTTAGAAATTCTTACCTGTATGCTTTAAATTTTCATCTCTTTTTACTTTTTTACAAATCTTTAAATTATTATATTATTTGGTTCACAAATTGGCATTGAGTAAAAAGGAACTTTTAAAATGGTCTCTGTTTAATCTCTATGAAAGTACCATCATTATTCTATAACAGTTCTAAAAAAATGGAGAAATCATAAAACAAATGGGCACTGGAGGCTTTTCTATTTCTTCTCAAAAGGAAGGATCAAGTTTAAGCATTCAAATTTGTGTGTGTTCATTAAAAAAAATTCCATGTTTCCTCTTATTTTTATAGACCCTAATATAAGCTAAATATGCCACACAATGCCCTTATGGATGGAATAAGCACCTGGGTCAGATTTGAACTAAAAACATTTCGCTACATTGAATTTGGTTTTGCTCTTAGATTATTTTTCTTCTACTTTGATGAAAAAGTCACTTGAGTTCATAAATTGATCATGAATATCATAAAGTTACAAATAGGATGTCAAATATCCAGTAAAAAGGGACAATGAAAAAATATATATATTAGAATGTATTTATATGCATGATTGCAGACCTAGATTGATAAAAAAAAAAAAAAAAAACTGGCTCTGAAATGATGCCCCAAATTAGCCTGTCAGCACAAAATCCAGAAGTATTGCATTCTTCTTTTCATAAAGATAGATTGCTCAGTTTGTTAAAGAATCGGACTCTGGCATAACTTTGAGGTAGTATAAGTGGTGTAACTCATCCCTTAAACAAAGATATTGCTGTTTACCTCAATAATGTTTGTAGCGATTCAATGACAATAGATATAAAGCGCATAACCATGTGTCTGATATGTAGTAATGAACTATTCCATACTTATCCTCCCTCTTTATATGCTCAAATTCCTCTGCCAGCCTCTATTTGAGTACTGGTATTTTTATTTATCATCTCTTCACAAAAATTCTTAGTGCTCTTGGTGGAGTGAATCACATTTTTCATTAATTATTGTTTACACGTGGCTTGCAGATCTTTTGTACTGTTTTCTTTTCCTTCAATATTAAATTTAGTTAAATCTATGTCCCTATCAAGAGTAGTTGCTCCAGGAATGCCATATCTTATGTAGTACTCAGTCTTGTATATTAAAGGTACTCAATTCTCAATAAAAAGATATTTGTTCATTGAGCTAAAATAATTAAATATTGCAAAATATTAATTCTACTAAAAAAGGTGTTATGTCACATCTACATAAATATATCTGATTAGCTCTAATCTGGTCGTTTTGTTTGTTAATTTCTTAATATATTGCTAAAATACATGTCTTTGTGTTGCAGAAACAGTTATTCCTGACCAAAAAATATTGTTAATAATTTGTGTATGTTTACATTGTATTTAGCCTTCAAGTCTGCATCTATAATTATCAAAATATAGTTCTCAATTTGCTTACTTTGCATAAAATTTTGTGTTTGTAGTAATTTCTTTCAAAGCACTGAAATAACTTTCAATAGCCTAGGCTATATGTTACTAATAAATTAAAATTTAGTTTTAGGCCAATTTGGGAATAATTTCCAGTGTAACTTACATAAAAAATTTCTAAGAGGCTAGTTTAATTTCTAGAGGCTGAGAAAATTATTCTTTCACTCATGTGCAATAATATCTAGAACTGCATATTTTAATATTTATAAGAAAAATCATCAATTGTCATATATTAAAAAGTAAATTCTCTCAGTTTTACATATTTTATCTTAACTTTTCACCTGAACCTCGTTACAGTTAAAATGAGAGAGAAAAAAAGGACATTTGATTTTATTTTAATATTAGGTTACTGACATTCAAAATGCAATTATCATCCAAAACAAAAAAAAGAAAAGAATACAAGCTTGAAATTTAAATTCTTAATGTCAAAATATTTGGCTTATGATATTGGAAAATATAGACCTGGTCGCAATTATCTATTTACTTTAATGTATAATTTAGTCTTTGGTTAGATGGAAGATCTCTTCCTTCAATTACACCAGATTCTAAACTTCCCTAAGTATTATATGTTATCTGTTACTACTGAAGTGTACAAATATGAAGTTTAATAATTTCTGAGGTGTTTCAATAGAAGGAAAATAACTATTATTGTTTGTGATAAGTTTATTATAGAGTTGCAGACATCTCAATAGGTTAAATGTAGGTATTTTGAAATTAAGTACTCCAGATAAATAGGTTATCCTAGGTCTTGAATCCACATTTTGCCTTTATTCTTCTAGGTTAAACATTTGCTTGCAATCTGTAACATGTTTAAGTTACTTCTGTAGGACCCATTAGATATGAACCAGTGTATGTATCTTACAAAATAATTAAGGAATATTTTTCATGAAATAATTCTATAATGCCTCAGATTAATTAGTTTGGGGAATTTTCATAGTAGTGAAAAAAAGAAAGAGTAGAGTATTCCTACATATCTTTATTATTTATTCATATCAAAATTCCTTCACCTAATGGATTGTCTTTCAAAGGACTTAAACAAATCCCTTAGTGCCTGTTACAATATTAAACTTTATTTTCTCAACTTCTTTATCAACCAAAGTAGAATATACCTCTAAACCTCAGAAAAATCAAAAGTATAACATTGATCAGAATTATCTACAGAGAAATAGTTTATAGTATTAAATAGACTCTATAGTGAGTATTAACAACCATGGATTAAACTCAGAAACAAGACAATTTCTTAGTAAGAAATTTGAAATCATTCTAAAATAAAGTTAGGAGTAAAGAAAATTTACTGACATTGCATATTTGGTTGCTTTAATCTCTTCAAATTTACACTTTATGCATCCTTCTAAATCAATTTTTTAACTTTTATTTATTTATTTTTTTGTCTGTGCATCATGGATGTCTTGTTCTAATAGTTCCCTCAATTCTAAATGATGATTCCATTTAAATAATTGCTTATTTAAACTGAGCATTCACAACATATTAAGCATGCATACATACATGAATATAGAACACTTCCAATATTAACTTCTTACGTACATACATATAAAATTTCTAATTTTATGTCATTTTTAGTTTAGGTACATTCACACTAAGAATAAATTTAAAAAGAGAAAATTGGCAAAATAATATTATGTACTTTTACAATGTGGAAAATATGGGTAACATCTTAAGTGCCTTTATTTATAAATATTTGAGATTAAAAGTAAAGAGTAAAAACTTGCTTTTTGTCATGTCATACATTTGAACCAAAAAAAAAAAAAAGCCACACAAAATATAGAACGAGGAAATATGAACCTTGTTGACAAAAGTCTTAAAGTGTTATAAGAAATCCAAACTTAATTTCAGAGCACTGTATATACAATTACTACATTTTGACAATCATTAAGTATGGAATGCCATTTTCTAACAATTTTGTATCAAAAACAAATTTGTCTAATACAAATTTGATTTCTTATATAAAAGCACAAGTAATTTGGCACTTGATTTCTCTGCAATACATGTAATAAAAGCTGTAAATAAATTGGTAATACTTACATTTCCAGAGCAAAGCTATGAAGTTTAGCATCAAACTGTTCAACCATTATTATCCTGAATATTTGGACTGTCAGCAATTTTTTAATGATAAGTTTATTTTTCTATGTTTTCTAAATAATACATAATAAACACATGACTTTTATAATCAGAACTGACCTTTTTTTGCAAAGTGAAACAACTTATATTTTATATATACATAAAATTTTATGTATACATATACATATACATATACATATACATATACAAAGAGATTAAGAGAGACTAAGTATACTCTCTTATTCAATGTCTCATTGGAAAGACCTGCTAGTACAGGAGCTTCTTGCTCCTTGCCTTTATTTTTTATCATCCTAGCATATACTCCATTTTAGCTCTTGGGCAGAGAATAGATTATGTATTTGGAATGGCTTTATGTTGATATGCACAACCACCAAATTTTAATATAGTTCATTGAACAAGAAAATTACTATATTAAGATATTCTGGACAAAATAAAGAGAGCTACAAATGTCTGATCTATCTAGATCATCAAGAATGTACTGTTTTATTTTAATTCAAAATATCACTTTATAAATACAAATGACATCATTGATTATGTTTGCTAATATGAGCCTCAAGGTTCATGTTACTTCCTAACAGTAAACCAAATAATAACTCAATTTTGCATTAACTTAGCTCTATGTAATTGTGATAAGGAGATGGCTAACATCACATATATTTGTAGAATTATTCTAAGTAATCTGCAACATGAAAATTTGGGATTGCAATTAAACACTCATCATGCAAATTTAAATGAAAATCTTGTTAGAAATAACTCAAAACAAACTTTCATAATTCACTTCTCCAGAACAAAATAAGTTGCTTAGTGTATGAATCACCTAACTTGACAAAAATATTTAAATGTAGTCTTCGTTATTTTGAGAATTTAATATCATATAAACAAATTTATTTCAATCCCCGTTATTTGTATTCTTGCCCTTAGAGCTGAAGGCATCTATTCATATAGTCTTTGGATAATACTCTGTTTTTAGTAACACATCTGTGTGTTATCACCCACCTACAACCACCTCTGCAAAAAATGTGGATTCTGGCAAGCTAATAAGAACAACTAAACACACCAAATATACATAACTGTAGGTGGTTCTAGGTATGCCATTTGTGGCACATGCCATTTAGTCATTTGACAAAGGTTATATAAGTTGGAATAATATGTGCAAGGCAAAATTAAACTAAAAAAAAAGTTATTTGCATTTTTTTCCTTCTTTTATCCTTTGATTATATTGCTAAATAAAGATAAATCTTGATAATGTGCTACAAAATTATTATTCATGAAAATTCACTAAATAAATATCATTGCTGCAATTTTAAAAATAGAATTTTAAGATTATTTTATTTATTTAAAAATAGAATGGATTTCATTTTTTAGAGGAGTTAAGATATTCTCTTATTTTTTGAAACTTTCCTATCGTGATATTGTTTAAAGTGTTAGCTTCTATGAACTTTCAAAATTTTACTGTGTCATAGATTATATAATAAACTACATATTTTATGGCACTGATCAGGCACTCCTGTTAGCTCTTGAGATGATTTTGTTTTGATTATGACAACTTAAGGCCTATCAATTAATTATAATGCTTTTCTGATTATAAAAAGTTTTGTTTTAAAAAAAACTTCAATGCATAAAGGAAACTAAGTACTCTTATTATATATAAATGAGCAAGTCTTTCTGAACCCATATTATACAGCTTAATTTTGAATTTTTATTTCTGTCTTATTTTCAAGAAATAGTCATGGCATTTATTTCATTTTAATGTATAAATGATCTAAATGTTTTAATAATATTAGATTCCTTATTTTTTCACATTTATAGGGTTGAACATTTTCTAATTTTTTTGATAAAAATTTTATAATACAAAAGTGATCTAAAAATGTGCAAAGCTAGATCTAATGTCTACATATTATTCTGGGCCATGGAATGGTAAAATAATTTTCATTTCTCTCACAATCTGCAGCAACACAAAAATACCAGTTTGTATCTCATTTTCTTATTTCAACTTTATTGAGGTGGAATTAGCAGTAAATAAAATGCATACATTGTAACTGTAACTTTTGATAACTTTAACAAATGTATATTCCTATGTAATTATTACTACACACTCAAGACATAGACTATTCTATCAACACAAAACATTCCCTCATGAAAAACTGGTGTCAGTCAATTACCCACTTCCCCAAGCCTCTGGCCCCAGCCAACAATGAACCAATAACTATTTATATATATATATATTTAAATTATTTACTTAAATTAGTTTCAAGTATAAAGTACATTCGTCCTGGCAATATAGTTTTATCTGTTCTAGAACTTCATAAAAGTATGTGTTTGGTTGTGGTATCTTTTTAATTTTGTTATGTTTTGCCCTGGCGTTTTTAAATGTATTTAGCATGTGTTATTATCTTGTATTATGAACATATTTTTACTGTATTTTTTTGTGTGTGATGATAGTTTCTCTGTAAAAAGTGTCAACTAATTGCAATGTATAAATACAAGGCATTTATTAATTCACTTTTTGGTGAATTTTTTTGAGTTTTTGATTATTATAAGTAAAATTGTTGTAAATATGATCTGTGTACAGGTCTTTGTGTAGATTCATGTTTTCACTTGGCGGGAGATAACGATCTAGGAGTAAAATTTGTTAAGTTATATAACAAGTTTGAGTGGACCTTTTCAAAAAGTGCTAAACTATTTTGAAAATATATATACGATTTTCTACTTCACCATCAATGTATGAGTGCTCCAGCTGGTCTTAAAACTCACCAACACCTGATATTCTTAATCTTTTTTACTGATAGCTATTTTGAATGGTCTATCGTGGATCTTTTCTGGTTCTAACTTGCATTTCCTTATGACCAACGATGTTTAAGGATGTTTTCATGTGGTTACAGGGCACATAAGACACATGTTTTCATTTGTGAAGGGTCCATTAATATTTTTTGCCACTATTTTAGTTTTTTTTTTATCTAGTTATAAAATTTTATCTTCTGGATTGTAAATCTTTTTTGTTTTTATTCATTTTAGTCCTAAATTTAGAACTAAATTTTAGTCCTCAGTACCATGCATAATTTTGCCCAGTGATTTGCATTTTTATTTTCTTAGCAATGACTTGCTAAGAGCAATTTTTTTTTGGTTTTTAACTTTTTTCAAGTCCAATTTATTATTTATTTTATAGTTAGTGTTCTTTTTGGCTTGTCAAAGAAATGTGTACCTACCCCATCTACAAAGATGTCTGTGTTTTGATTTATTCTTTATATTTTATAGTTTCAACTTTTACATTAAGGTGTATATTGCATTTTGAATTATTATTTTTGTCTAGAGAGAAGGATTGAAATATTTACCTCATTTCTCAAGTGTACATTCAGTTGGACTAATATTTATTTAAAAAATAATATTTTCCAATTTAATCTTACATCTTGACTGAAATTACTTAACCTTATATGTGCAGATCTATTTATAGGATCTCGATTTTGTTTCACTGGTATGTATGTTAATTTTACATCTAACATTAATTTTACGTTATCTTGATTTCAGTGATTTTATATTAACACGAGAAAATTATACAAATTCATTCATTTTCAAAAACATTTTGGTAAACATAAACCTTTTGGATTTCCATGTGTATTTTAATTTCTATTTCTGAGAAAATAGAAAGAAATTCTTTGACAAATATGATTGAAATTTCATTGAGTTTATAAGTAAATTTGGAGAGAATTCACATATAAACAATATCTATTCTTCAAAAGTAAAAGTGTTTTGCTATGAGTTCTTTGTTTCATTTTCAGAATACATATTTTTATCATATTTTGTTAAATTCACCCCCCAAAATTTGTAATTTTGATTTTATTGTGACATTATCTTTTTAAAATTCATGTTTATTTGTTTATTATTAGTATGTAGAAATAATTGGTTTTTACATTGACATGTCTGTTTCTTTGCTATATTTATCCATTAGTTATAGTAGGTTTTAATTCCTTCAATTCTACTTGCACTGTTATAACTTATATTAAAAAATCACTATTTTTGCATTATCATACAATTTTTGATATTTTTTATTAATCCCTCAGTTCAAAGAATTTTATTTATTTTTCCTTTCACAAATATATTTATTTACTCTACTACTAGAGTCATTGCAAAGAGGAGACATTTCTAAATTTTCCTTCTGTCTCATTTGAAAAAAATCTCAACTCTCTAATATAAAAAAAAAATAGAAAAGATAAATGAAAATAAATTTTTATTTCTTTTGGAATTTTATTTTTATTAAAATATTCAGTCCATCTGCTGAAGCTTAGATATCCTGTTATAAAGACATTTAAGTGGTTTATTGATAAAGTGATTATTTCAATTATTATTTACAAGAGTAGTAACTGCTCCAAACTCTGTCCTTTCTTAAGTGTCAATTTAGAAAGAAGTTAGTAGATATGAATACTTCAACCAACTCGATGTAAGGAAATCTTACAAATCCCAACATGTATAACAATTTAGAATTAACAAACAATAATTATACTTTGCTTTTTTAAGGATCTTTTAATTGTTGCATTTCTCAATTATAATTGACGTTCAATAGTAAATTAGTTTCAGGTGCACATCATAGTGAAAAGACACTTTTTAAAACTTGAGAAGTGATTCCCCTGATACGTCTGACCCCATATAGAGCTATCATAACATTATTAACTATATTTCCTAAGCTGTACTTTACAGCTTCATGACTATTTTGTTACTGTCAGTTTGCACTTCTAACCCTCATATTTTTTGACCTATTCCCCCATGCTCTCCCCAACTGGCAATCATCAGTTTGTCCTATGTATCTATGAGCTTATTTCTATTTTGTTTATTCATTTATTTTGTTTCTTAGATTCCTCAGGTAAGTGAAATCATGTGGTAATTGTCTTTGTTTCTCTGAGCTATTTCACTTAGTATAATATTCTCTATGTCCATCCATGTCTCAAATGGTAGAAATTTTTTAATGACTGAGTAATTGTATATATGTACTACACCATTCAATTTGATCAGAGTATTGAAAACAATTATTTAATTTAGTTACATGTATGTAGTTATTGCCATATTATTCTTTCTGATTGTTTCTATAGTTTTTTTTTTTTTTTTTTTCTTATTCTCTTGGTCTCTTCTCTTGATGTTGATGACTTTCTGAAGTGTTGTGTTTGGATTCCATTTTTTTTTTTTTTTACATCTTGTATATCAGCCTGTGGTTAACATGTGTTTCCAATAACCAAGTTAAGTTTACAGTGGTTTATTTTAAGTTAATTGTCACTTAAATATGAACACAATATAAAATCAGCACCATTTTTACTCACTCAATCCATGTTTATGTTTTTATCATTATTTTTTGCTTATGTACATGTATGTGCATATGTATTCCTTAATTTACTGTTGTAATTACACATGATCTTACTTTTGCCTTTTGAACTTTGTACTAGCTTTAGTAATATTTGATCCATGGCGGTTATTGTTTTTGCCTTTGTGAGACTTTATTTTACTTGCAGTATTTTCTTTAATTTCTCCCCCTCCTTATTCTTAAAGAAGTCCTTTTAACATTTATTGTAACACTGGTTTGGTGGTGATGGACTCAAGGTTATCTCATTTTCTTGTCCCCACAGATAACACTGAAGTGAACACTCTTATACATACCTCCTATGACTCACTAAAGTATTATTATTTTGGGGTTACATATAGTTCTATTCCCAATTCATCTAAGTAGTATCAAATTGTTCTCTGGAATGGCTTCTTCAATAACTTCTAGCAATGTTAAGGGTTCAGTCTTCTTAACACACTATATTTTTATTATCTAGCTCTTCAATGTTACCATTTCTTATAGGAATGTAATAATATTTTGTTGATTTAATTTGTATTCCATAATTTATTCCATAAATTCTATAATAATTTTGGACATCTATTTATGAGCATCTTAATTTATTGGATGACCTCTTCTGTAAATACCTTTTCCACATTTTCCCCATTTTTCTCTTTGATTTATATGTATACATAAAGGATCATTTCACAAATGTGAAGCCATACTTAGAAAATAAATTTAGAGACCGGAAAACTGGCTGAAAGTACCTATTAGGATAGTCGTAATGTTGGCTAGCTTAGTTATGTCTTTGATTTGGGAAAAATGATGGGAAGAGGAAGATGAGACCAATATACACTGGGTAACATTGACAATACAGAGAATAAATTTTAAAGAAAAAAAAAAAAAAACAGACATAAGTAAAAGCAGAGATGACTCCATTCCTCTTGTCCAGAATTAGTTGGAGGTATCCCTCATAATATAAAATTTAACTTGAATAGATTGAGTTCTATAATAATTAGAGTTAAAAGTGATTAGTCAAAGGAAGTAGGAGTCACAAATCAAGAGAGTATACAGTCTGTAAAATACACACAACACAATAAATTATAGAAAATTAATTTTTAAAAAATGGTTGATATGAGGTCTGTACTTGTTTATATTGTAAAGATTTTAAAGTATAAGAATTTTTTATAACAAGCTCTGTTTGTCTCATTTAACACTTTTCTATCCTTTATCCTAAAAAAACTCAAAAATGCTCAAATAAGGTTTATTTAATATTTTAAAGTACTGTTTAAAAGAACTAAATTTTGTTAAATGTTCAGTGAAATAATAAATAAAAAATATCTTAGTTCTAGTTAATCTTTCTTATTAATTTAATATTTAGGATGTGACCCATACCTAACACAATGGTAACACTGTATGCAATTTTACTGTATTCACAATTAACTATATTTCAGTGATCTATTAAACTTCCTTTATAAACTTAGTCATAACATATTGACCACTTTTTGTATCACCTCTCCTAAATTCAGTATCTAAACCCTAAAAGAGCCTTCTTATTCATTATTTTCATTCTAAATTAACAGCCATTCCCTATTGTCTAATAAGAGAACTCTTTCAAGAGAAACCTCATTATATTACTTCCTCCATTCTCTACAATAATCTATTATTGCAAACTTTTAGATTACATTCCAAATCAAAATTTTCATTAGGACATTTACCTTCTCAAAATGTTCAGTATTCAAGATGTTTGCACTTATATTACTTTGATGAAAAATAAACAACCTTGAAAGGTCTTAGAGATTTTTACAGATGAAGATAGACCTTAAAAAAGTAAATTTTATTTTCTCAAAATTGTCCTACACATGCTAGAAAAAAAAAACTTAAAACCTGATCTTAAATTGCACTATAAAGCTCTTAGTCTTAATGTCAACATACGCTACAACTGTCTTTCGTTTTTGTTTTTATCTTTATCTTTTGTGACACCCTACAAGAAAACTCTGATTTAACTACAATATCTTCTCAATGGTTAATTCTTTTGTGCCACTTTACCATTATGTTTTGGTTCATGAAAACATTCCATTTTCCTCTTCCAACAACATTTTGCTCTTTTCTCTTCCAAGTGTGTAAAAATCCTTTCTGGAATTTAAGGCTAAATCAATACCATTACTCTACAAAGATTTATTATAACTATAAATTATTTCTATAGATTCATAATTTCATTATATTTATTTTCTCAACACTATGTTTAGATATTTTAAAGAAGGATGTATTACTTACCAGGCCTTTTCCTTCTACATTGGACCATGAGTTTCCCAAAAAAAGAACTATTTGTAATTCCTTGTGTAAATTGGTAATACATAAATTGGTAATAAATACTTTACAGATATCTTATTCACTGACATAATACATAGCATAGTTGCCAATGCCCAGCTTTCTCTGGGATTATAGGGTCATACCAACTATTTCTTTAAAGATTAGTTGTTGATTATCTAATTTGCTGATAATCTAACAGTTTATCACCTGGAATTTGTGGAGCAGATTATTTGAGAGGAGGAAGCTACATAAAGATCTCCAGAAATCTACGCAGGTTAATCTGGAGTTTTGGAGTACATACTTAGGGATACATGCGTAGGATAAAACTTTGTAAGACTTGGCAAAGAATAAATTCAAGGGAAAGGACAATGAAGGTGATTTAAGATGAAATGCTCCTGAAATTCAAACAGGGCAGAGAGATATTCAAGTTCCATCCAGGCACATCAGAAAGAATTTTGAACAACTATGATATTCAGTAGAGACCCTAGAAGGGTAATAACTTGTAATAAGTCTTTACTAACCCAAGTAAAGATTATGTTACCTCACTTTAATGAAATTTGAAAGCATCAAACTGATCCTCAAGAACTTTTACTGCCTCCCAAAATAAAACACATTCCATTTTAAAGGATGCTACTACTAGAAACACTAGAATAAAAATCCACCGAGCCCACAAATAGATCCTAACAATCGTAGTTCTCAGCCAATCAAATATAAGCAACATAGTAAGTATAATAGCATAATAATGTATTTTTATAAAAAAATATAGAAACAAACAAAAAATGTAATATAAAAGATTGTTTATAGAAAAACTGGAGTGTGTAGGGAGAGGAGTGGAGTATGTGAATAAAAAGAGATACAAGAAATAAGAGAAAGTCTTTCCACGGACCAAGAATGATAATGTGACCCTAAAAAAATATTATTATTAACCCAGCCCTTGCCAAATGAGATTAAAAATAATAGCTCTACAATACCATATTTGCAAGAGTTATCTGTTAGCTATGGTCCATAAAACCAAAGCAAAACGTGTTGTGAACAGTGTTAAATTTGGTTAACATAAAACATCAATATGTGTTACTTTCATATATTGACTTTTTTTTTACCTGAATCATCCATACAGTTGCTATAGTTTGTCATGGTTTCATTGTAGCTTACTGACTTACACATTATTCAGATGACTTTTTTCTTATCATTTTTGTGACCACAATTAAAACTCCATATTTTGAGAGAAGAAGAGTATAAAAAGGAAAATGAAAAAATAAAGGAAGAAAAATGAGAGATATAGAAGGCAACTTAGAGAAAAAATAGCAGAAAAGTCATCAACAAGTTGAATTGTCCAAGTTCATCCCTCTTAGGGTTCTCTTCTTCTATTTCTCCCTCTCTTTTTCTTTTTGTAAGGGAAGAATTTGTTTTACTAATTATATCCTCCTTGAATATAAAACCTTACTTTGTTTCCACTAACGGAAATTTTATAAAGAAGTTTTAATTCAGCTAAGGGAGAGGAACTTTAGCTGCCCTCCTCTAACCTTCATTTCAGTCTTTTATTTTGCCTGTTCACACATATCTATAAGCAGCAACATAACTGATATAGGAAGTTCAAAGTACCCACATACACCATCTTGTAAAATTGACAATAAAGGTCATGACTGTAAGTAATCTGGGTATAGTAAATAAGATAACACATCAACAGAGAAGATCAGTAAAAGGAAAAAAATATATGTAAAGAGAAACAAATATTTTTAATCTTGTGCCAAACTAAACAAATGTTATTAAAGTTTTTTTACTCTGAGCATATGACAAAAGAAGATGTAATTTTCATAAAGATGTGTATTTCTAATACTTGATACTTGATATCTTTAGGTTTTTCGGCCTTTTTATTTTATTATAATATTTTAGTATGGAATGTAATTGATAGACCTAGGGGAAGGTAAGAAAACAAGAGGTTGACAATAACAAAACAAAACAAAATACTCTGCAAAATACCATTGCTTTCTTTAATAATAGATATAGGAGTGTTTGGTGTATATATTTATATATTTAAATATATAACATAGACTATATATATAACATATAGCCTATATAACATATATATCATGTTATATATAAAACATATTATATATATATCATTTTACATATATATGTGTATGTGTGTATATATGTGTGTGTATATATATATACATATATGTATGTGCGTGTGTGTATAACCACTCACTTTTTAAATAACGCTTGAAGTTTCTTCTCCTTTCTCACTCTGCTCTTAATAAATTCCCCCTCTAGCAGCTGCCTACCTTGTGAGTTCTGCACCAACCCCAATAATTGCTTGTGTTAAACATGATGTTTTCACAGCTGCAAGTAGAATCTTAAAATAGCAAAGATGCACTGTAGCCATCCTCAGTAATTAATAAATACAATACTAACAATATTTGCACTTATACCTTTTTTTACTCTGAGCATATGAAAGCACTTTACAAATAAACATGTGTTATTAACCTAATTTTTTACAGATGGGGAGAAAACCCACTAAATGTAGGTTGAGACCACGTAAGTAACTTTGTCTAAGATTGCCTGAAAAAATCAGATGCATTACCTTGAATAGAGCCCAAGACTCCAATAGGGCCTTTGCTTTGCTTTGAGAAAATCCACCACCTATTAACATTTGAACTTTCAAAGATCACTGCTTATTAAACTTTGTACATCATCATATTTGTAATAACATTTGCCACGAAAACCACTATGTCAGTCTTAATTTCCAGTGTTTGTTTCCATAAAAAAGCAAATCTTATATTTTAGAGAGATTTTTAGAGAGAAAGCCTTAAATTAACCAATAAGACACTGAGTGATATGCATTCTAGAAAGCCCTGTCCGTAGAAACCAGTGAAGTAAAGAAGGAATGAGTTGGCCGACATAAGGAAAGTAATCACTGGGCCCTAGATAACTTTCAGAGGATGGAAGCCAGGAAAAGACTAAAAGCCTAGGACGTCCATTTGATAGATATGTTCCTAGCTATCTACCAAAGCCCATGATTTCGTTTTGTCAACAGAGATTGGATATTTGTAATTTAATGTCTCAAAAGTTTATACCCAATGCCCAAAGGCTATCTAATCCACTGGTTAATAAAGTGTGCCTTACTTTCAAGTAGTTTATAAACCACAGAAACATAAATTTTGTGCTATATAACTATATCCATAGTTCATTATTTTTTAAAAGACTACAAAAATATGTTAACCTTTATGACTAGATATGCCCTCTAGTTTGAATATTTTGATCCTAACACAGATGGCTATTATCTGCTGGGCATTCTCCCACCATTCTTCAAATCAATATGGCAATATCAAATGAAAATATAAAAAAACACAATTAGATTTGTTGATATTTTAAGTTCAAAAATCATAAATTTATCTACTTAATATGATATTTTAAGCGTTATTTCTATAAAAACAACATTTCAAAGGCATAAAAATTAGAGAAGTCTGAGATTTAACTGAAATAGAGGTGCTTCCCATTAAAATTATGCAAAAATTGACACATTTTTTAAGAGTTAAAGAGCAACTGAAAAACAAGTAAGATAATATATGTTTGCAAGCAGAATTCTTATGCCTGTAAATAAGTTTTCAAAATGAATAAGAGTTAAATCATTATAAAAAAGGTACTATAATTTTATACCACTGACATATTATAAAAGGACACTATCTAATATGTAAAAATCCTGTGCTTAAGTATGTGCTGTGGGACACACAGAGTAGAATTATCAATATTCTTTTGTAGGATGCTATATATTACAAAGTTCTAATCAAGCACATCATATTTAAGTCCTATAACAATCCTTTGTAATGAAATGTATTATTTTCTTTAAAAATCTTATTTTGCTTTATTTATAAAAATAATGTACATTCTACTAATCACTATGCTGTAAAACTGAAACTAATATATTATTGTATGCCAACTATAATTGAAAAAAAAAAACCTTATTGAATTGTACAAATGTAAGTACTGGCAACTAATGTCATAATAATAAAATACACACACTCAAAAATATAACATTTATTTTTGTTTCACAATCCACCAATTAATATAGAGATATATTTTTATAAAGACTATATACATGTTCATATATGCATCTTCTTATTGTTATTATGTATATAAATAAAAAATATTATATGCACTCTACAAAAACTTGTTTTATAATTTAGAATATAATTTTGAGGAATTTGAGGAATTTATACATCAATACAATAAATGTGCCACATATTATTCAATATATCTTTAATATCTAAACAATCCTCAATGAATAAACATTTATATTTTTACAGGTCTGTTTTTATTTCAAATAACGCGACAAAGACCTAAGAATATATAACTACTGCACACTTTTTTGAACATAGCTCTATAAACTTTCTCAAAGTAAAATTATTTAGACAGCAAATATATACAATTTAAAATGTAATAAATTTTACCAAATTGCCCTCTAAATATTTCAACTAATTTATAATTATTCCAAAAGTTTATGAAAATACAAAGACAAATGAATTTTTCTGATTAAATAGATAATATATTCACTTTAAAAAATATGACTAGAAGAACATAATATTGTCTATAAATAATTTTCAGTAAGATAAGCATAAACACATTGGTGTACTCTCCAAATTAGTCTCTCAGACAACTGAATATTTGATTTATAGATGCATCAAGATTAACTGAAGTCAGAGAGAGCCTGATTGAAAAAAATAATCCATTTAGACTTCAACTCCTTGCCTAACATTTCTATGTTTCAAAATATCATATGTACTACCTGAAAAATATTAAAACAAGAATTATGCAGTCTACTTCATCATCTGTTTCCTGTGTTAGGGACTCAGACTATGTAACAATCAGAAAACAGGTCAATCTGCATCTTAGGATTTGTTTGGGGGTCTTTGTGAGCTATCAATAGTTCTTGGATATGATCTTCTGCCATACTTTCAGAGTGAGCATATCACAGAATATATTTGTGCATAGAGTACTAGGGAGGGAGTTATAAAAAGGAATTAGGGGAAAACCATTATTTCTCTTATTGGAAGAATAGTTTCTCAGATATAATACTGGAGAAATAATTTAAGACAAAAACAATGGCAGTAATTGTGCATTATGGAGAACTTTAGTTTGCACACGATTTAAATGTTTCAGAGAATTAAATAGTGAAATATAAGAAACATTCTGGATAAAGCCTAAAAATATCCAAAAAAATGATGCTGAAAGCATGTCAAATCAACTTTCCCTGAAGCTCTATATATGAAAAAGAGATTTCTTCTTAATCGTCAAAAACAATACTGAGAAGTGGGGACAAATACACATCCATAAACGTAAGTCAAAACCACCTTAACGAGAAAAAAAAGTCTAAAAATGCCTCTCCTAAAAATGTATCAGAAGGAAAAGGGATGCCACAAGTGCTTACTTTTGAAATAAAGATCAAATTCATGGTTCCTCACACCTCAAATTTCTGGAAAATGTTTAACATTATCATGAGTATGAAAAAGACACATCCTTCATTAAATAAGAACACAAGAAGAAAATATCATTAATTAAAAAAGTAGAATTAAACAACAAAAGAGGATGAGATGAAATGGAAGTAGGAAGAAATAAAGTTGAAATAGGATACCATAAGAAAAAAAAATTAAGCATAGTAGTGTAATTTATAGCTACTAAATCACTATAGCATAATCAATTAACTCCTAAACTACAAAGCCAAATTGATACTAGAGAAAATTAAAACAATGAGTTGGAAACAGATCTGAGTAGTACCCACAAAATGCAAGTAAATGCTTGAGAGTTGAAAAAAAAAAAAAAACACTAAAGAAAGTTTATGTGTAATTCAGGAAGTGGAGATACAACTAATTATTAATTAGTATTCTTGAAGAATAGACCATGGCAGCTAAAGAAATACAATAAACAAATTAATTGTAGAAAAATAAACAAAAAACTCTAAATGATATTCTAAAAGAAAATGAACACTTTATTACACACTGTGATTGCATTATAAAAATAAAGAAAAATCTTATTGAATAGAAATATATGCCAAGTAACAAATTTCAGACAGGATCACAAACCTCTTCTACAAATTTAAATGAAAACTGATACCATGACAACACACACATATCATTGATAAAATGTATATCACAGACTATTTTTATACCTAGGTAAGCTTTCATATACAAAAGTCAAAGAGAGAGAGCATCAGGTAAGATTTCAGAAAATATGTGAGTAATTTACTCTTCTAAAAATGATTTAAAGATAGATTCCAAGCAATAAAGAAGTACTTGAATATTAATAGACAAAAAAGTAAATGTCATTTTATAATCAGACTTCAAAGGACATTACAAATTAAATATACATGTAAATATATATATATATATAAATAAAGTGTAGAATAATTTTGGGACATCTCATCATTAGCAAATGCAGATGTAAACTTTTCTGAAAGAAAAAAGTAAATATAAAAGTGAACTCTAACTTTTAAAGCTAGATAATATCAATAACTACTGAAAAGAGGACAAAATCAAGGGACACTTAAGAAAGAGGGTTTTTAGGTTCTTTGAAGGACTGTCTCTAAAGATGCTGTTCAATCTTTCTTCTGACAATTAGAAAAACACGCTAAACTATAAGATACATATAGTCAAAAGAGTATAAAATATTTATTTCATATAACAATTCTAAGGGTAAGAGGTAAATTTTTGAACAATATGACAAAATATGATAAAATATAGCTTGTAAAAATAAATGGGTTGAAGTCTCCTATTTCTTGAGTTTTCAAACACATAATATAGCCTATGCTGTATAAAATAGGTATACTTCAAGAAAAAGATAAAAGAAATACTAAAAACAAAAGGTTGAGCAAAACAATGTCTAACTAATGTAAATAAAAGTCCTCCCAAAGTCCATATTTATATTTCATAAAATAGAATTCAAGATAATTTCCATAAATAATAGATAAAAGTTTATTTTATTATATCAAAAGCTAAAATTATATTTACATTAAGTACAAATGGATGGTGTTTAATACTGCTATAAGTGATGGTAGTAGCAAAAAGTTTGTCTAACACTTCTGCATGAACTTTTGGGGATGTGCATACATGACAGATACAAGCACACACACATATATTTCAACACACTTATAATTAAATAAAGTTAAATAGTGTTCTTAATAGCAGAATATACCATAGCCTTTAATATGCTAAAATGTTTTTTGAAATTGTTTTTCAGTTATTTCTTCAATATACACATATTGCTTTTATAATTAAAAAGCATTAACTGTGTGTTTATCTCTAAATAGTTTGATAATGCATGCTTATGCACTTCTGGTCTATTGGTATTTTCTTATTGCTTTACATTTAATAAGTATCGATGATTTAAAAAATTAAGTATTTAGCTAGAATAAGTCATGAGAGACATTTAAGATCTTAGAGCAGGGAAATTTTCTTATGAAAAAAACCCATAAAAATTATTTTTTGGAAGATGATAAAATTAACCATTTTAATGACTAAATTTCAAATGTACCCCCCCAAAGAAAATATTAAAAATAAACTCCTATGTAAAAATTCAAAAAATTATCAACATTTTACTAATCTCTTTTTCCCTTTACTTCCATCCACTAATATTATTTTCCCTTTATTTCTTTCAAATTCAAGAAAAATAATTTTTCTGGGAAAATTTCATTATGTATCTCTAGAGATAAGTTTTACTAGCATAAATTCAATATTATATTTAAGCATAAGAAATTTACCCAAAATATCTTAATTTCATCTAAAATGACTGCAATTTGAGATTTGTCTATTTTTTTTGCAAAAAGTTTGGTTAATTTGGTCAAATAAGACAGTTTTGTCTCTAATTTACTAGTAATACACTTACATATTATAGTTAGCTATAATAATAATAATAATAATAATAAATAATAGTAATAATAATAATATAGCGATAATAAAACAAAACAAGATCTACATGTTTCTAGTGTTTTTTTAGGTAGAATTTTATTTCTAACAATTTCCATCTCTTTTAGTTTTTTTATCTTCTTTTTTCTACTTACATATAATTACTATATAAGTAACTATACATCTAAAGTATACAGTTTGAGTTTTGACAAATGTATATACTCATATAACTCACACCCATATTAAGATATACAATTCTTAACCTCAGAAAGTTCTCTCAACCTCCTTGCAATAAATCTACTACCCAAAGGTAGATACCTTTCCAGTTTCTATTACCGTAGTAAAATTTTGTCTGTGCTGGAATTTCATGTCAGGTGAATCAGAAGGTAAAAGTTCTTTGTGTAAGCAGAGCATGAATTTAGAATTTTCAACCTTTGTTGCCTATAATGATTCTTCACTCATTTTAATGGCTGAAAATATTTTATTATATGGCTTTTTCACAATCTGTTTATCTCTTCATCTTTTTATAATGAAGTAGTCCCTTTTTTTGCCATTATGAAAAAAGTTTTGATGCATATGCTTTTAGAAGGCATTTGTAAATATATTTTTATTTCACTAGATAAATATGTGAGTGGGACTAACTCATATAATAAACGTATGTTCATAAAAAAATTATCAAATAATCTTTACAAAGTGGGTTGTATAATTTTATACTTTCATCAGTAATATAAGAAAATTTGATGCATATTTTGGGTTTTGGTGCTTTTAATCATAGCTATTCTAGTATATTTGCGGTAGTACATTATAGTAAAAGCTGCACTTTTTCTGAGTATTGTTTTTGCTTTTCCATATGCTTTTTGGAAAGATAAAGTTATGTCTTAAGATCATGCAGCTAGTTAATGATGGAGTCAGAATTAGAAGCCAGGGCATATTATTTCTAAAACACATATTTCTAAAACAATATACAGCATTATATCTTAACAGACCTTGCTTTTAGAGAGCTTTTACTCTCATTAGAAAATTAATCATATATAAAACATTTTAACACTATAAACTTGATTTATTAAGTACTATAATTTAAAGTAGATATAAATACAGTACTTTTTAATATTTATATTAATATTCTTATTTGGATTTCAAATTATCAAAATAGAGTTTATATGGACACTAGCACCTAAAACAAAGGACTGAGTCCTTAATAGAAACTAGGACCAAACGTTGACTTTTTAAATTTTATATCAAAATCTATAGCATAAATTTAGTTATTTTGAGGTTATTAATTGAACATAGTGTCCATGATATTACAGTCATGGAAATTCTATGTCTTAGAAAAATTTCCTCAAAAGTGTTTTATTGTATTTATTCTAGAACTTAAGTACTCTTTTTTCCTAAAAAATTATTACTTTATATATTTTTTTATTTTAATTTAATTTTCTCTACTAGTTCTTAACAACAATCCACTGGTTCCAGAGTTTATTATCCTAATTGAGAGATAATACAACTCAGCCACTTGAGTTGTAAAACTACCACATCATTTAGCTTGGGAAATGGAATCTGTGTTCTACAACTTTCCATACTCTTATTCAGAGAAAGGTAATATAACTGGAGTGAGTTTGTGTAAAAATATTTAAAAAGAACAAGTAGATGAAACTTTTCTCTCCTCTAAACAATTGAACATGTATTTTTTTATTGAGAAAGGTATATTATCATCCCTCTATGAAGCATATTTGAGGCAAAGGCATTCAGCACAATAGGAATGAGGTTCTCTCAGGAGATATAAGAACCGTCGTTGACCTTATTGAGAAAGGGGAAATAAAGTGATTCTTTTCTTGACGTGATTTTTTAATCTTTTATCATGAATTCACAGGAAAATTTCATGAAGCAGACATTTTTATTAGTGCCTACCTAGAGTCGGAAACATTTGATTTCTGTTAAGTAATTCATTTAAAAATATTGACTGATTAGTTGATTGATTTGGTTGATTAATGGAATGCTGTCTATCTGCCAGGCATTTGAACTACAATTCTGAATGTGTATTTTAATGAAAAAAAAATATCTTCTTTGTTTTCTAGGGATTTTTTTCCTCATAAATTAAAGATGTATATTTATTCAGAACTTGAGGGTAAGTGAAATATTTTCAAATTTTGATGTAAGTAAAAGAAAAATTTTAAACTACTTCCTAGATGTACTGCATGCAGTGGAAGTCATAGAAATGCTGGAAGGTCGTGAATTAGAATCAAATTTTCTAAAAGGCTCCCATTATCATCTGAAGGTAAAATTTGTAAAAAGACATCAATGGTTAAAATTATGTTAACTGATTCTTTACAGAGGTTTACTATTTATGTGCTTAATAGTGGATATATTTATTCTACAGTATGTATTATTAATTAAGCTTTTAAATATAATTGTGCAGCAAAATTTCTTATTTTATAATATTTATAATTCATCAATATTTATATTTTAGTATTTAAGTAATACATATAGCAAGACTTTGTCCTAAGTACCTAAAAATGTTAACTTGTTTAAAACTCATTACAACTCTATAAAGTATAGTTATTACTATTATCCTCAATTTCAGATAAGGAAATTGAAGAAACAATATATAGGAACTTTTCAGAGGTCACATAGCTGTTAGTAGTGGACCTGGGATTAGAATCAAAGAGCTGTACTCTAGAGTCCATACTTCTTTGTTTTGCTTTTTTGTTTGTTTTATTTAGAGATATAATAGCACAATGAATCATTATGTACTCATCACCCAGTTTCAACAATTAGAAATACATAGTTTTCCAATTTTGTTTCAACTATATCCTCCTCCATATGCTTCCTTATAATACTTATTGGTGGAATAGATGTAATTAAGTAACTAAGGGTCAGGAAGGACCTTCTGACACTCACGTTGCATTTGAATCTGCAGCCAAAGAAAATTATCTTTTAAAGGATGGTGATGACTTTGTTACAGACGAAGAAAAAGACTTTTTTAGTGGAATGGACAAAAGAGATACCTCAAATAAGTGCCTTTCCTTTGACCCAGAGTTGATAAGGAAGGATAAGTCACAAATAATCAGTTCTGCTACAAAAATGCAGGTACAATCAGTCCTGAACTTTTCAGGAACAGAGTGATGCTGAATTGAAAGGGGCCCTGGATTTAGAAATACATGAGAAGAAAGATATAGTGCTAGAAGTATACATATCTGGTTCCCAAGAAAACCAGGTGGAAAACACACTGAACATATGTTAAAATCTAGATAAAGTTAAATTCATCCAATATTACCTTAATAATAAAAAGAAAATTCACAATTATCTGAAAACTTGCAGAAGACAGAATTAAGTCATGGCAAAAATATTGAACCAGTGGATAGAAATCGCCCTTAATAGTTCTCTTTCCCCAAGCTGATGATCCCGTAATTGAGGGCAATAAAGACGCAGATAAAACCTGAGTGACAGAGAGCTCCTTCCACAACTGGGCTGTTTAATATAAGAAAATATGAAAAAAAAAACCCTCTAGAATCCCCTTTAGAATCTACTCTAGATAACAGCTGCTTAGGTACACAAATGGATAATAATTATGAAATTTAGTTATGGTTATTAAAGAGAATTCAGGTACCCATTGAAGATATACTTCCTTCAAAGAAAAAAAAAAAAAAAGCAACTCCACTCATGTTTCTGTACATTAAATTGAGAAAACCAATGAGAAAATCCTTTTCCACTCACAATGTAGCCATGATCCAGCAGCATGGCAAACAAAGAAAACAGCCAGAGTACTTGTGTGCTGTTCTGCAGAAGAGAAGTTGTCAGAAGATGTAAGACTATCATAGATCCAGGAAAGCTGGTAATTTTACACACTTACACAGAGTATCTTGAGCTGTGCTCACATTCACTGAAAATTAAGTGCATGTCATTTAAACCCTCCCTATCTCCATTGCAACTACAGAACCATTTACTCAAATCAGCTGAGGATGACAGTGATGTGCTTGGGAGATTTGCAAAGTGTCCAAAACTTGACTTACAAACCAGAGACACCAAGCTTTTTCTACACTAGCTGTTGATGCTATTTTAAACATGAGGACAGTGGATAAGCCCACTTTATTTTAATCATCTAGTATAGAATTTCACAATTCTGCTACAATGACATTTTGAGCTGAATAAGTTTTTGTTTAAGTGGATGTCCTGTGTATTGTAGACACAGTGGTCCCCAACCTTTTTGGCACCAGGGACCAGTGCTCCTATGAGAATCTAATGCCTGATGATCTGAGGGGGGGAGCTGAGGTGGTGATGCTAGCACTGGGGAGTGGCTGCAAATAGAGATGAAGCTTTGCTCGCTCACCCAGTGCTCGCCTCCCAGTGTGCAGCCTGGTTCTTAACATGCCATGGACCGGTACCAGTCCTCAGGCTTGGGTATCCTCAACCCTGGATGTTTAGCAGCATCCATGGATTCTACCTACCACATGCCAGTAGCACCTCCCACTTGTGACAATCAAAGTATCTCCAGACATTACCAAATATTCTCTCAGAGACAAACAGCATTACATTGAGAATCACTGGTCATTAACTGGGGTTTATACACTATTTTGAAAGTGATTGAGGCCATAAAGCATAATTATTTAGAAATTTTACAACAAATATTTATTATACTTAATTATATTCAAAGTATTTATTCATCTGCAATACTCTGTTTCCCTTACTGACTCTTAATTCTCTTGCAAAAAAATTTAACTTAAAATTCCCAAAAATATCCTATCATGTGTTAATACTCAGTATATATTTCTAACACATAGAAATTTCTTTTTAAACACAACCTGAACTTAGTAACACAATTAACACAATTGATAATAATTCCTAAATGTTATCTAATATAAAGCTGATATTCTAAAGTAACTGTTTCAAAGATATACTTTTAATTTGTTAATTTGTATGAATTAAGATCAAACAAGATCTACACATTGCATTTTCTTGATGTATCTCTCAGTATCCGTTTTATGCTGGGGCATCATACATCCTTTTTCCTTGTTTTTCCAGGCAATTTTTTAGTTGAGTAAATGGGCTAATTAGTCTTGTACAATTTCTCTCATTCACATTTAGGAAGATGTGCTATATGCAATGGGTTGTGTTAAAGGAAAGTAAACATAAATTTAAGAATCCTTAGTTTTTTTAAATGGTTATTATACTTACTCATGGCTCTAAAGAGAGATTATCTTTACTGTACTGAAAACTAAGCACGTCTCCACTTTGCCCTTAAGAGAGATACTATTTCTATCGTCCAAGGAAATCCTCTTTACAAATGTCATTAAAAAAACCCATCAGTATGTCACTCAAAAGACATTCAGAGACATGAAAGATCTGTGGAGAATTGTTTCCCAATAATAATCACCTCTCATTTCTACATTGTCTTGAATTGTGATGAATTTTCTAATAAGTATGCCAGTTTATTGGCCACTCTGATTAATCTGACCTACAGAGGCTAGGAACAAAATCCATTCAATTATTTCTTACAACATTTAATTAAGGCTATTCTCAATAATATTCCAAGTAGCCAATGAGGACAACATCAAATATTGACTAAAATGTGTCATTTAAATTACTATACACAGCTGAACAAACAAATCAGATTTTAACTTAGAAAGCCTGATGTCTTTCTCCATAAGTTTCAGCATTGACCTTTCTACTTGGCTCAAGGCGTTACTCCAGGCATAGCAAATGCATTAGTGATTGCACAGACTCTGCCTTGGCCTGTAAGAAACACATTTCAGACAACCATCCATAACATCCACAACCAGGGAGTCCAGACTGAACTGCATGCCTTCCAGGGCCATGGCAGTATAATTGATCACTTTGGTTAATGTCAGGGATAAGTTTGGTACCAAGGTTTCTAATTTGTTGACTCAGATTACAGAGATAACTGCCTCTAAGGAGTACATAAATAAAGAACAGACATCCCTGGGAACTATCCCCAAGCAACCAAAAGTCGCCTCATTTTGAAAAGTATCCAACGTCATATAACTTATGTTATAAGTCACTGTGTTTTTGAGAGATGGTAAGTTAGTTCACTGTTACCAGATAAGCAGCAAAGTGCCAGATACAGATATAGTATCACTAGAAAGAAATATTTTTTCAAAATTGTGGGGTCTTGCAAGTAGAACTAATATTCATTGGGAGAGAACGCAGATTGAGAATGCTTTCAATGTGGTTTCCCCCAAATTAATAAGCTTTAGATTTCCAAATTCAGTTTGAATAATTGATCTAATTTTTGTATGAAACGAGTACCTAAATCACCAGCAGGATGCATCTACCCCACAGAATGACTAAGTGATGGCACTGGAATGTGAACATTTCAAGACATCCAAAGACCTTGAAAAGTTTTTGTGTTGGAAATGAAAAGGCCAGAAACCTATCCTCTGTTCATCATGATATATTTATGTGTAAAAGTTAAGAGAATGGTAATAAAATCCTGGTTGGAGTTCTCTTTTGGAGGCTAGTGGGTCTAGCAGTCAGGTAAATTAAAAATTCTTCAGTAATTTGGAAGAGTCATATGGGAATGTGTTTTTTTTTTTTTTTTTTTCATGAAAAAGTTTCTAGGGACAATTCAAAAAGAAAAATATACTTTTCATCTTCCACTTTCCCTTAACTTCCATTGTCTGAAGCGTTACCTTCTCAGGTAATAAAATGACTGTTTACTCTCTATCATCAGAAAACAAGTTTCTCACATTGTAGTAGCTATGACTTCATTGATTTTCCAATTATACTCTAAATACAACCAGAATTTTTTCCCCCAGAATGGCCAAGAAAATTTTAATATCAATCAATAGAACTCATTCAAACTAAATGAAAAAAGACAAAAATGAAAACCACATAACAAAACATTCAAGAGCTCTGGGAAAATATTGAACTAACACATATATAATTCTCATCACAGAAAACAGAAAGAGGAAAAAGACAGAATTAAAGAAATAATAGTCAAAAAATTCCTAAATTTATTGAGTGACACCAATTACAGAACCAAGAATCTTAGAGAAAACCATACAAAATAAATAGAAGAAAAAACATGAAATATATGTCCAAGGTTATAATTTTCAAGCTACTGAAAATTAAACACAAAGGGAAAAACTTGAATGTAACTAGAGAAAATGTACAGAGTATCTACATAGGAATAAGGAAAATAAAGAAATTTGTTGAGAATCATGTAGTAAAATGACAAAAAAATGACATATATAAAAGGCCTCAAAGAAAAAAAATAACCATAATACTATATCTAGATAAAGCAATCTTCAAAAAAATTAGAAAGATGACATCAGCAAAAAATTTAATAGTAGAGAAGTTGAAATTTGTTTCCTCCATAAAAGTAATGAGACACTAGCAAAAAATATATATATATATTATACTTTTTTAAAGCTCTAGATATCAACCAAAGGCTTACAGCAATCCAAGGGATATTTATTTATTTAATGAATGATGTGAGTAAGAACAAAGAGCTTTGTGGGTGTTTTAATTTACACTTGTCCCATCCTCCTCCTCTGCAGCTACATGATAGCCACTATTTTGTCTTTCTGATAGTTCTATGGAAGACTCCCACTTGCAGGGATTGTATTTATTTGATCTAATGGAGCTTTTTAGTGCATCCTTTTCCCAGTGTTTGTGAAAATTATCAGTAGCAACTACTTAACATTTCAGCTGCCTGAAACTGTTATACCATTAGCAGAAAATAAGAAGTTGACAAAAAAAATTTTAAAGAAAAGTGGATGAATGAATTTGAAGAGCTCTGATATGTCCCTGAGAATTTAGATTACTCACATGGACAGAATGATGTGCATGCCACGGTTTATACAGGAAAGACCTGATAAAGTCCCTAGCTCTCAAGAGTGGCTTACTTCAAGGCTCTGCAGAAGCAGAAAGTAAAGAATAATAGAGTGTTGTAAACATCCCTGAATATTGAAGGCATACACCATAATATACACAGAACACCTCAAAAAAGACTGAAAGACTTCATAGCCTAAGACATTTAAGGAAATCTTTGTCCAACCATTAGCTTGCCACAAACATAGACTCCAGCAAGCACATGACAATGAAGATGGACTTTACAGAATTAGTTTTGAAAAATACTAAGCAAACAAACAACCACAATCACACTAAAAAATAAAAACAACAAACCATGGGGAGGGAGATGAATCTGATTTCTACAGCTGCCACATTATATGATTTAAAACATCAATTTTTAACAAAAAATTAAGAGACATAAAGTAGAAAATATGACCAGTACATGAGAACATAACAAACAGCCCATGAGGAAGCACAAATGCTAGACTTAAACAGACAAAGATTCTTAGATGTGCTCTTTGAAATATATTCAAAGAATTATGAAAAATGACATCTAAAAAACTACAGGAAAGTATGAAATTAATGTCTCACCAAATAGAGAATTTTGATTAAGAGGTAGAATTAATTTAAAAAAATAGGAATTCTGGAATTGAACAGGACAATAACTAAAAGACAAATTCACTAGAGAGGCTCAAACAGACAAAGAATCAGCACATTTGGAAATAGAGCATTGAGATTACCCACTCTGAGAAACAGTAAGAAAAATAAATAAAAACAAATGAGCATATCCTCAGGATAGACCATCTGTTAAGCCATAAAACAACTCTCAGAAAACTTAAAAGTTATCATTGATAGAGTTTGTTCTTCAATCATAATTAAAAAAATTAAACATCAATAACTAAGAAAATTTGAAAATTCACAAATATGTGCAAATTAAACAATATTCTTTTAAATAATCCATGAGTTGAAAAGTAAATCATAAAAGAAATTTTTAAAAATATTTTGAAATGACAAAAAAATGAAAACACAACACACTCAAGCTTTTGGGATGTAGCTAAAGTAGTATTTAAAGAAAAATGTATAGCAATAATGCATTATTAAAAATAATAAATATCAAATCGATAAAGTATAATGATAAACCAAACCGTAAACAAAATAAAAACACACAGAAGACTCAAGTTATTAAATAAAGAATGAAGGATGAAACATTACTTCTGATCTTATAAAAATTTTAAAATAGGTTTATAAATGAAAGCCATGAATAAGTATAGGACAATAAATTAGATAACAAAGCAAAATGAACAAATGCCTAGACACACAATACTGAAAATAACTCAGGGAGAACTGGAAATCTGATTACATATTTAACAAGCAAAGTAACTGAATTCTTGATAAGCCCAAACCACAAAACTTCATTGGTGAATTTGAAGAAAAATTTAAAGCTATAACCTTCACAAACTCTCCCAAATGGTAAAAGAGGAAGCACTTCCAAATTCTAATAGGTCAGTATAATCCTGAAATTAGAGCCAGATTTACAACTTAAAAATGTGCAAAATACAGAACAATAACTTTTACGGATATGGACTTAAAATTTCTCGACATAATACTAAGAAACTGTATCCAGTAACATGATCTAGTAAGAATTAGTCCAAGATGGCAAAGTTGCTTCAAGTTATCAAAGTCGATCAATATAATTTCCTACATTGCTAGAATAAACAACAAAAACCTCATGATCATTTGAATAAATGTAGTAGAAAACATCTGATGAAACTGATACTCTTTCTTGATAAAATTACTCAGTAAAGTAGAATAGAAAGGAATCTTGTCAAGCAAATAAAGGACATAAACATATACTTTTAAAAGACATTGCTAACATCAAATTTAAAGAGGAAAGACAGAGGGCTTTCATTCCAAGAGCAAGAACAAACTAAAGATATCCACTCTTGCCATTTTATTTTTGTACTGGAGGTTATAGCTGGAACAATCACACTAAATTAATTAATTAATTGATATAAATAATAAAAAATTCATCTAGATTGAAAAGGAAGAAGTAAAACTATATTTGCATATTATATGACCTGTTATTTAGAAAAGAGAATAAAGAGATATGTACTAGATCTAATAAATGAGTTCGTCTAATTTACAGGGCACAAGATCTATAACCAATTATATTTCAGTACGTTAGCAATAAAACATTACAAAATTAACAATTCATTTTCAAGAACATCCAAAAGAATAAAATATTAGGAGTAAATTTTATAAAGTGCTAGACTTGTACACTGAACACTACAAAAAAGTGTTAAAAGAAATTAAGGAAGACTAAAAATTGGAAAAATATCTTAACTGAAAGACTAATGTTATGATGGCTGCACTCCTCAAATTGTTCTACAAATTCAGTGCAGTCCCAATTAAAACTTGCCTTTTGCAGAAATTGACAAGCTCATTCTAAAACTCATACGAAACTTCATGGGATGCAGATTAGCCAAAAAAAAAAAAAAAAATGTTGGGAAGGAATAAAAGAACAAATTTGGATGATATTGGAGGACACAGCCTTCCTAATTTCTAAACTTAGTATAAAGCTACAGTAATCAAGACAGTGTGGTAGTTACAGATAAATATTTATGTCAACAGAATACAATTCAATCCAGTAGTAAACACTTGTATAATGGTAATTTGATTTTTCAACAAAGTTGCAAAGACAAATCAATAAAGAAAGTACATTCTTTTCAACAAATAATGACAGGACAACTGGATATCCATGAGCAAAAAAAGTGAAGTGAAATTTCTTCTTCACACATATGCAAAAGTTAATACAAAATTGTTAACAGGCCTAAATGTAAGAGCTAAAACTATAATACTCATGGAAAAAAGAAAAAGCATAACTCCTGATGTGGATTAAGCAATGATCTGTTAGATATTATTTCAAAAGCAAAAAAAAACAAAAGAAAAATAAAAGATTGAATTTTATCAAAATTAAAAACTTTATACTTCAAAGGATACAATTCATAATTTGAAAAAGACAATTCATAGAATCAAGAAACTGTTTTAAAATTATAAGGGACTAGAGTCAACGAACTATAAAAAACCCTCACAACTCAACAACAAAGAGAAAACACCATTTTTATAAAGGCTAAATATTTAAATACATATTCTTCTAAGTAACCTATAAAGATAGCCGGGAAGCACAGTAAAAGATGTTTAAAATCAATAATCATTGGTGAAATGCAAATCAAACCGCAATGAGATACCACTTTATATCCACCTGCATTGCTCTAATCAAAAAAATGGACTGTGACAATTGTGAGAATACTACTAAATTATAACACTTATATGGTGCTAGTGTGAATGTATAATAGGTCAGCCACTTTGAATAACTTTTTGACACTTCCTCAAACTTTTATACATAGAGTTATCATATGGCCCAGCAATTCAACTTCTAGGTATATATGTACCTGAGTGAACAGAAAACTTATGTTTAAAAAACCACTTGTACACAAATGTTCATAAAAGCAATATTAATAACTAAAATTGGAAACAATCCAAATACCTATCAATTGATGAATGGATATCTATGATTTATCTATACAATGGATAATTATTTAGCTATAAAGATAAATGAAGTCTTAATAATGCTATAAAATGATTGAACCTTGAAAATATTATGTTGTGAAAGAAGGCAGACACCAAGACTACACGTGTGATGTCATTTATATGCAATGTTCAGAACAGACAAATTCACAGAGAAAGAAAGTAGATTAGTTACTTCCAGGTATTTAGGAAAAAAGAAAAGAGAGTGACTCCCAATAGATATGGGGTTTCTTCTGATGGTGATAAAAATTTAGTGGTGATAGTTACACTACTTTGTGACTATACAAAACACAACTGAACTGTACACTTCAAAAGGGTGAATTTTGTGGTATATAAATTATATCTTAATAAAATACATTTTCTGACTCACTTGATAATTTCATGAAACAAAAATAAAGGACTTTGGTTTCTACATAACACTAAATGCAATAATCAATTTCTTCTATTTTTAATAATGAAATGTAAATTTTAAAGCAATTAAGAACAAAAGACTATCTCATAGCCACGGGAATAGACAAGGATTTTCTGGACACAAAACGCACCAATCATCAAATAAAAGTTGATAATTTGGGTTGTACTAATATTATTATTTCAAATCATAGAGTGTTATTGAGTGAAATCTCTAGCCATAAAATTGGGAGAATATATCTTTAATATATTTGTCTAAGAAAAAAATTTTACCCAGATTATACTGATTGCTTATAATCAATTAGAAATAACAAGTAACTTAAAACAATCATCAAAACATCATATTCAAAAAACCAGTAGGGATGTGATTACACATTTCACATAATTATGATGAAAATTAAAACTGCAATATGATGCCATTTCACATCCACTTGGAACCTTAAAACTGAATGAAAAGCAAAATAATACAAAATACTTACCATATTAAGAATTGTTAAAGATGTAGTACACTTGGAACTGTCATATACTGGTGAACTGAGTATATATTAGAATGCATTTAGAAAATGGCAGTGTTTACTAATATTGAACATCAGATATCATATGACTTAGTGATTCCATTTCTGCTTTCTAGATATGTGTATATGTTCATCCAATCACATGTATATATGTGTATCAGACATGTATAAAAATTCACATAGTTGTATTGTTTAATATAGCCCCAATGTGGAAGACAATACAGCAATGAAAATAAAAATAATATTGTAACAGGTAGTGACATGATAACCTTCAAAATCAAAATATTTGAGCAATAGATATCGGACACAAAAAGGTGCAAAATGCATGATTCTACTATACACTGTTCTAAACCAGGTGAAAAAATCTATACAAGTAAGGAAAATTTTTACTTTTATGTGGATTGTGACTAGGAGAATAAGTAGAGATTTCTAGGATAGGATACAGTTCTATTTCTTGCTATATTTAATGGTTACATGGGTGTGCTTAATTTAGCAAAAGCAAAACCCTTACAAATGTCTTTTTTTTCTATGTTCCCTTACCTTTATACATGTTGTACATGGTTATAAATAAAGTTGAAAGTAATATTAGGGAACAATACATAGCTTTGTATATAAATAATTTTAACATAGTTATGTTAATTTCACACTACTTTATCAAGATTAGAAAATTAGAGTAGGAAATAAAATTATTTTTTAAGCCACTAATTATATCTGCTTCTATAACGTATAGATTATTGGTAAGAAAATAGTCAAATTAAATTCATGAAATTACTCTCTAAATAAACTTGAAAATAAGTTTCTTGCTGAGATTTTCTTGTACATTTTTAAGTAATAGATAATATAGTTAAAAGAAGTTAGCAATATGTAGATCTCCCTAATAAATTAAATGATGGGCACATTGAAATTTGATAATTCATGAACTGTGTTGCCAAATACACTTTTCCTTATGTACAGACTCTGTAAGAGAAAATTTTTATCCAGTTGAATTATAAAAGAAACCTCTCCACATCTAAATAAATATCACATTCTTATTGAATCATTCTCTGGATTAAATATGTAACCATCCCGCACCTTCTGTATAACTGCATATTATTCTCTTTCATTGTTTCCTATCAAATACATTAGTGTACAAAAACACAGCACATATGCTGACATCAGGGTAAAAAAATTTATAGAGTTAATTTAAAATAATTTAGTTTGGGCTTTGATAAAAAGTCTGATTAATCAGTCTATAAAACAATTTTGATGATTTTGATCAATTTGAAGTGACCAAAATAAATCTTGAAGTGAATTTTTGTTATATTCAAAGTTTACCATTATTGCACAAAATTAAAATTTCCCCCTAATTTCATAGGAGAAAAACATGTAACTGTTCTAACTTAGGCACTATAAATATGTGACATGGGTAAATTTTTAGAGTATAAGAACAGGACAACTACTTTATTAGAAATTTATTTTGATTAAGCAGCATCAAAATAGAAATAACACTACCAGAGGTAGCTTGATAATTTCCTTTTAAGAGGGGCTTAGGAGAACCAATGTAATTAGAGGAAAATGTAGGGGGCTTGTTTATAAGATATATTTGAACAGCAAGCACACTCTATTTAGATTTGGTATTTATAAGAGGTTACTTAGGGGAATTGATGTACACGTAAAATAAAGAACCCCCAAACATCCTTATCACTGTAAAATCAATCCTATAGAAACAGAGCTTCTCCTTAGAGATTTATGAATATTTTCTAGTGTTTGGTTTGCAATGCAGAAATAGACTTTTCACACAAGGGCTTATCTGGTATGCTGAACGGACCAACCTAACTAGTCTCCATTTTATTCAGATACTAACAATTTCATTACTATCTGTTGGAACTTGTGCCCTATCACTCTAATGTTAATGGAGGAAATAATCATGACAGTTAAAAAAATGACTATATTGTGGAAAATAAATCTGCATTCTCCAAGAACTGAGTCATTTAAACTAGTGGCCTTCCTTATATGTTTTAGCAACTGTCAGTCAGAAAATAACAGAAAACAAGAACTTGAGGGTAACTTTTAGAACTGCATTTTTTTAGCTTACCTGTAGGGAACTCCACGAAGTTTATGCATACAGTATTGTGAATAAACTATGATGTGAATTTTCTTCAAAAATTCCTTTTAATTATAATTGGCACTTGTGATCATAGTACTGGAGGCAGCTGTAAAGTAATACAATTGTTAGTTAGCTATAGCAATATGAGACTCAAGTTTGACTGGTTATTGCTTAAGAATCATAAAAAGAATATATATACACACACACACTCTCACATACACACACCAAATGTTTAATTTCAAATACTGAACATCAAAGGCACCTTTCCCCCGCCCCCTTCTGACAGTTAAACTACTTTTAACACAGTCTGGAAATTGGTTTACAGACTTTTCTTACAGTCAGACATGAGAACAGAGATTCTGGCCATGTGGCTGCCTCAAGCTCTAGCCCTTGGCCTGCCATAGATGATTAAAAGGGTTCTACAGAGAAAAAATCAAGACTTTTTCGGTCTATGATATAAGTGAGTATGGTTTGGAACAATTTAAATAGGGAGAGACCTATACTTTTGGAAACCTTGACCTTTTTTTTTTTTTTTTTTTAATTTCTCATTCTTTCCAGCTGGCCAGAGCCACTGCTTTTCTCCAAATCAGGTGCCTGTCTAGATAGAAGCCAAATTTTTAAGAATTAGATGGAAATAACACTTGTTATTTCATATTTTCAAATGTCAAATCTCCACTGAAAAACAAGGACAATTTAAGGCCAAAAACATGCATAAGTTGGTTTGAAATAGCCAAAAGGAGTTAAATAGATATGTTGTTATAAATCATATGGCAGAAATGCCACATCTAACCCGAGACACGTGGTTTTCTTTAATAGAAAAGTCATTCCTATAATGCAGAGAATATTTCTCTGTAGCTAGTCACATTCATTTAGTGTTCAACAGCTTGATGAAATGAGAGGTTTTGAAAGCTTAAGTGTGTTCATACGTTTATAAAAATGACACACTCATTAGCAATTATTGGAGAGCAAAGAAAGCTTTACATATTTTTCTCAAATATAAAGGGAATCTCATGAATAGCAATTGAAGTGTTTTTTTTTTTAATTTAATCTTTATTTTTTGTGTATTATATACAGGTCCCTTACAGAGCACAAAAGGCCCAGGAATCAAATCATCTGCATTACTAAACCATTTTGATTTTGTCCTGTTTGTTTATTTAGTCCTGTTTGTTTAGTTTTCTTAATCTATGAAACTGAGAAATAATAATACATAATATATGGAGGTGTTAAAAATAAAATAAAATTATGTTTCTAAAATTTTTGGAACTTTGTACACTATACTCAGGACCATACTTATTACATAGCAGGCACTCAACAAAGGTATTTCATAAAGATTACTTATTCTTATCACCATCAGGTTGATCCTCATAACAACCCTGTGAGTAGGCAATTTTATTAACAATTTAAAACTCACACAATTAAAAAAACTAGAATCCCAAATTATTTTCTCAAATTCATTCAGAGATCCTGAGTTGTAGAACAGGTGAGTAGCTATACAAGCCAGGTGTCTCCTAGCACAAGGTCAACAACTCTTCTCTCCAGTTTATCAAGTTTCATTCAACACAAATATATTGAGACTCAGGTACATGTTAGGTTCTGTGTTTGGACCAAAGCAGTCAAAGGTAAATAAGATGCATTGCATCACCTAAACAGCACGTATTCCTCAAAGATAATCAAATATGAAAATCTATCATTTAAATAAAATATGTTAAGGGCCTTACAGAAACATAGTAAATGTAAAAGTACTACTTCACTGTAGCAGTTTAGACTTTTCCTGTGAGGACTATGAAGATAATACAAACATACAGTCCTCAGTCCTCAACCAAGCTTACATGAATAGTACCTATATATTTAATCATATATATATATATATATATATATATATATATTTAAAAGAAATTGAAATTACTAAAAGCAAAATTCAGTAAAAGTTACCTATGTGTTTTTATTTAATTAACAAGAAATATTTGATAGTCAGACCTACAGTTTTAGATAACCATGTCAAATGTGCTCACCATTTCCTTCTAAATAACCGAGTAAACACCAATACAGTATCACTGACAACTTTCAGCTATATTTCAAAAATTTTATTTAACAGTAATTTAAATCCATTTATTACAACAGGAATAGTAAAGGTGCCATGAAGAATTTGGTTTTCCAATTTTAACTGTTTAAATTTTTCAAAAATTAAAAAATAATTGAGATTATTTGAAACATTTTTGGGTTGCTTTATCCAGATAAAATTAATAATTTTTCAATAAATTATTCATAAACACCAATATAATTGATAAATTCTATTATATTACACTTTACTCTCACCGTGTTATACTTTCACTAATTGCACAGGGCCAACATTTACTTAAAAAATAATCATATTTCCTAATAACACATATACCACATTTAAAATTCCCCAAATTTCTGTCAATATATCTTTTGTAGCTATTTTATGTTCAAACTTGATTCGAAAGTTTTGCACATTGGATTTTGTACTTTTATTTTTAAAATCTATATTTAACCTCTACAGTTTTATTATTTTAAGACGTACATTTTGAAGTCTCAGAATTTCCCACATGACAGATTTGCCTAATTATTATCTGATGATGTCATTTAACCTTTCCTATACTATGTAACACATTTAAAATTAGAAATTAGGTCTAAAGGCCTTATATAATTCAGATGAAATATTTTCAACAAAAATAACTCACAAATATTTACTATATATTGCATCTCAGAGTTGGTACTCAGCATCAAGTTATCCCAAAATAAGTGATGCTAACATTCATCTTTTTACAGATGCAAACAGATCATGACTCTCTATTATAGAGACGTTTTTCTCTTTTTTGTAATTAGCAAAGAATCTATGTGATACTTTGACACTTTAAAAATATCTGATCCCCAATAAACTACCACTCTCATTTTTTTGCATAAACTAATGACTATTTATTGCATCATCAGTTTAATTAGAAGTAATTTTCTATCATTTTTTCTATATTTTTAGCTGGCCCTCTCTACAATGGAGCTTTAGATTACCAACAGAAGATGAATTATAATTTTTTATTAAAAGGTAGCATTTATGTTTAATTCTGGCTCAATAATGTTGGGATAACATTGGTGATAATATTGGTGTCAAATGAGTTTTTCTGTGCTCTTCTCTATGTCTTTAATGTCATCATGGGTTCATAAATTTTTATTATCTGAATATTTTAGAACCTTTTTTGATCATTGTTTATTTTGATGCTCAAATTGTATAAACATTTCATAAAGAAAAAATTGCTCTATGGAAATAACAAAAAAAAATTGTAAAAAAATAAATATTTTTGGTTGGTGTCCCCAGAAGAGGTAATTAATGTTACATATAATACATTAGTCCCTGAAAATATTTAAATCACTATACCATGTGCTTTCTTGTTATACACATGTTCAACAAAATTAGACATTATTAAAAAATTCAGGAGATACAAATATTCAGCTAGAATTAAAATAATCAGATATTGTTTGAACTACTCTTCAGCAATGCAACAGCTATCATTATCATTATCAAATATTTAGTACACCACTATTAGAAATGGGCTTTCTCTAAATAGATCCATTATGTTACGAATATTTGTCAGTCCTTCTTATGATAATGTCAGTTAAAAACAGAAAAAATACTATTGTTGCATTTAAGTGCTTTGTATTTTACTTTAATGTCCCATTTTATAAATCTAAGCGGTAGTATTTACTAGAAAAAACTACAAATCAAACATTTGTTGACATAAATCCTGTTGAATTAAAAAGAACTTATACAGAGTAGGAGTCAAGATTGAGGGCTAGATTAAAGTGGAGTCCACCTCCTCCCATGTTCAATGACATTACAATGACAACCAAATTATAAAACAATCAACTAGGAGAACCACTTGAAGTCTAGCTGATCATAATACATGCATCTGAGGATGTAAAAAACACACACACACACACACACACACACACACACCAAGACTGTTAGGAGGGGCAAAGGCACAAAATAGGTCCCGAATTCACACATGGCATTTGAGCACTGGGAGAGAAGGCGTGGCTGCAGAGGTCCCCATGACTGAGCAAGGAGCCCTAGTCCTGCACAGAAAGCTCCCCAGCCCAGGGTCCGCCGCAGGAAGAAGTCTCACAAAATATGACTGTAAAACTGAGTGTGGATTCTGACCATCTGGGTGAGATGGAAGGAACCTGAAAACCCAGACATCACCCTTAAAGTGCCCATTCACAGACTCACTTGCTTGCAGACACTCGTCCTGAACTCTGGTAGTGGATCAGCACCTCAGAAGGCACAAGAAACATTTAGGGAAAGACTGAGTTGTTTGGTGCCAGGACAAGGGTTAGAGAGAGAACCTCCATTATTCCTTTGTCGGGCACCGCTCTGAGACAATCTACTGACAGATGCCATCTTGCCTGTACTGAAATCTTTCCTCACTCAGCAAATTCTGAATCTATACTGGCACAGTGAAATGGTAAAATTGACCCACTCCACCCCATGTCTCCCTGAGACACCACTCCACCCAACCCCATAAATTACCTGGGCAAGCCCATTGCTAAGGATCCAGCCTCACTCTATGCCTTCCCTGGACCATGCATTTTACAGTGAGCAGCCCTCAGCAACCAAGCCCCTGGCATTAGGGGAGAGACATTTGGTGATGAGTCACTGGCAGCAGCCCAAGCTGCAGTATCTCTTGGGAAGATCTCAGAGGTCTGTGGGCCCAAAGGAGGCAGTAGTTGCCTTCCTGTGGTCTGAGACTTTTGCGAGAGTCCACAGGCTCAGCACTAGTACCAAATCTGAATTTGTGTTAGCCTGAAAAGATCAACTTGCTCCACCCTGTGTCTTCTTGTGACCTCACCTCACCCAACCCACAAATTGCCCCTGGCAAAACCACTCCTAGGCAGCCAGTCCCACCCTGAGCTTTCCCTGGGAGGCTATTTAGAAAGTAAACAGCCTTCGTCTCACTCTGCCAGCTCAAGGCCCATACATCCCAGGAGAGATTTTGTGTGGCAGCCCACTGGTGCCAGTCCGAGTTGCAGTATTTCTTGGGCAGAATACAGTGTACTGTGAGCCCAAGGCAGGAAGCGGCTGGCCTTGCTTTGACCTGAGACTTGTATAGGAGACTGTAGATTTAAAACTGGCAAAAAAATCTCAATCTGCTTTGGCTAGGTGAAATCTGCTTGTTTTATTCTCCTGACTCAGTGGGTCCAAGCCCCACCTAACTCTTGTCCCACCCAATGGCTCTTTCACTTGCAGAGTGTTAAGCATAGCTAGCAGGCAGCCTTAGGCCATGACCTGTACAGGTCCTTTTGCTAAGCTGTCCCAGGCCCAGTACTGGGGCAACCAGCCCAGCATGGTTACTTGTATTTGCCTTCAGGTCCAGAATAGGCAGCAACCATCTGTGGATTGCTCTATAGCTCCTACCAGGAAGCTCCAAGCAATCAAAGGCAGCAGCTAACCTTGGCCTACATGGGAGCCCCTCTTACGGGGCCACAGAAACAACATATCCAGAAGCTAGTGTCTGGACACAATAGACCACAAGCCCCATAAGTGGCACAACCAAAGGGTGTTCTCAACTGGTACATGAGCCTACTGGGGTGAATCTCACTCTAAGGGGTTAATCCTCACACTACAGCTCATACCATGTGGGCATAGTCAATTCCCACAGCCAGTCATCCCAGGTCAATCCTATCCACTGATGTGCTAACAGAAATCAAGGCTTAGCTACAATAGGAGAACACACACAACTCAAATAAGGAACATGCCCTGACTTCTGGCACAGGTTTTCAGAGAGATTGCATCACTTGGCCACAAAGAGCATCTCTTAAATAAAACCACCCAGTCAGGTTGGGAGACATAACAAATCTTCCTAATACATAGAAACATGGAAAATACAGAGACATCTAAAATAGAAAACAAACAAACAAACAAACAAACAAACAAACAAAGAAACAAGTCACAAATGAAACAACAGAGAAAATTCCAGGGGGAAAAAAAAAAAAAACTAAAGGAAATGATAGCAAGCAACCTACCAGGTACAGATTTCAAAACACTGGTTATAAGGATGCTCAATGAACTTATGGGTGAAAGAGATGATCTCAGTGAAAAATTCAACAGAGATAATAAGCATTAAAAAGGACATGAAGCTATAAAAATAACTGGTCAAAAATAAAGAAAACAATAACCGAAATAAAGACTACATTAGAAGGAAGCAAAAGTAGATTAGATGAAGCAGAGAACTGATTCAGTGAGTTAGAAGACAAGGTAGTGGAAAACACTAAATCAGAATAGTAACAAGAAAAAAGAATTTTAAACAATGGGGAATGTTTAAGAGACCTCTGGGACAACATCAAGCATACCAACATTCATATCGAGGGGTACCAGAAGGAAAAGAGAGAGAGCAAAGGATTGAGAAACTATTTGAAGAAATAATCACAGAAAATATCCCTAACCTGACAAAAGATAGACATAAAAGTCCAGGAAGCGCAAAGTTCCAAATAAGAGGAACCACAAAAAGACCAACACCAAGGCACATCATCATTAAAATGCCAAAGGTTAAAGACAAAGAATCTTAAAAGCAGTAAGAGAAAGGCAGTTAGTTACTTACAATGGTACTCACATAAGAATATTAGATGATATCTCAACAGAAACTTTGTAGCCAGAAGAGATTGGCATGAAATATTTTTAAGTGATAAGGAACAAGAACCTACAACCAAGACTACTCTATCTATCAAGGGTATCAATTAAGATTGAAGGTGAGAAAAAGAACTTCCTACACAGATAAAAATCTAAAGAAATTCACCAAAAATCAGTATTACAAGAAATATTAAGGAGACTTCTGCAAATAGAAGGGGGGAAAACATAAATATTAACAATAAAATGACAATATGTACCTATCAAAAATCACTTAAACTGTAAATAAGTTAAATGCTCCAATCAAAAGGCAGAGGGTAACTAAATGGATAAGAAAATAAGACCCACACATATGCTGTCTACAAAAGACACACAAACTGACAGTAAAGTGATGGAAAAAGACATTTCATGCAAATAGATATGAAAAAAAAAGCCAGGGTACCAACATTTATATCAGACAAAATATACTTTAAAACAAAGGCTATAATAAGAGACAAAGAATGGCATTAAATAATGATAAAATGATCAACATAATAAGAGGACATAACCCTAGTAAACATGTATGAATCCAACAAAGGAGCACCTACATTTATAAAGCAATTATTGACCGACATAGGGAGTGATCGTCAGTAATACATTCCTAGTAGGAGACTTTAATACCGCACTGAAAACCAATAAACAGATCTTACACCAGAAAATCAAAAGAGAAACAGCAACCTTAAATGACACACTAGGCCAGATTAATTTTATTAATATTTTTAGAGTGTTTTGCCCCAAAGCAGTAGAATGTACATTCTTCTCAAGTGCACATGAAACATTTTCCAGTATAGACCACCTGATAGGCCACAAAACAAGTGTCAAAAAATTTAAGACTGAAATTATATCAAACATCTTCTTTGGCCACAACAGTGTGAAACTAGAAATCAACTACAAGATTGGAAAATACATGAACACATGGAGGTTAAATAACATGTTACTAAACAATTAATGGGTTAACAATGAGATCAAGGAAGAAATCAAAAGATACTGCAAGCTACTAATAGAAGAGATGTTCAAGAACAAGAAACAGAAGTGAAACAAAATAAATGCAACTAGATTATAAGGCATATCTTAGGTTTGGGGAACAACAGAACACTTATTTTTAAATAGAAAAAATCCAAGTTAGTCTAGATCAAGAAATGACTAATATGCAGTCTGCATATTGAGCTAAAATTTCTTAATTCTGTATAGACCATCAAGAAGTCTAATGGGGCCTAAATCATGAGGATGTGGAGGGAAAGCATGTCGAAGCTGATAAAAAACAGAACTTGATGGACAGCAGATCAAACAGATATCAGCAGCTTTGAATTTACAACTAAAATTGATTATAAAAGTGGAGAATCGTATAGAATAGTTTTAATGTTTTAGATACACACTTCACATTTGATATATTGTTCTAGTCTCATACAACTGATTTATTTAATTTTTAAATATTTGCACAAGTGAAATTTATATCTTAAGATTTCCTTTATTCATGCAATGATTCCAAGGCAGTGTATTACTCTTGTGCCATATAAATGTTCCCGTTGGCCATTTTTTCTTATGAAAATATCTTTATTTTCTCTGAGATGTGTTTCAAAATTAGTACCTACTGAAGTTTGTTATTATAATCAAATTAATTTCATGCCTTTTTAAAAGGATGGCTCAACTAATCACTTTGGATCAACTTCATATTTGAGGCCCCCAAATTTGACATATTTTCCTACTTAAACTTTTGATATATAAGTACATAAGAAACTCAGGAATCCTTCACAAATGAGTAAAGCATGTATTATTATAGTTATTGTGATACATTAAAGACATGATTATGTATAACAGCTTTCCACCATCATTTTAATAGCATGTTATTTTAATTATCTAATTTCTGTTCATTGAAAAATGTTGTGGCAGTTCTCCTATTGGCAGTTCATTGTTTCTGGTTATATTTTTAATAATATTTTCTTGATTACATGATAAGCATTTTTTATCTCTGTGATAATAGCTATTATGGCATGAAATCCTTCATAAATACACTGAAAGTATTATCTTTACAAACTTTTTAAGATGACAATTTTGAGTTTGTTTTAAAGTTTTAAAACATGTGCCTGTATCTGGAAAATAAATAAAAATGTTATCTACATTCAGCAGCAAAACTAAATATACATATGTGTGTGTGTGTGTGAATATATGTTGTATGTGTGTGTGTGTGTACATACACACAAACATATATATATATGTTAAATTTAGAAGGAATGGCATGTCATATCTATCAAGATTTAGAGTAATCAAATTATTCTCTTTTTATACTTTAGTGCCTCATACCATGTTTTAATTGCATGTTTTAACTTTAAGGACTAGAAGAAAATTGCATGCTTTTAACTTTTAGTAGGTAATTATGTTATAGGGTGCATCTTATTTTTACCATCTTCTCTTCTATTTCAAAATGAAATAATTTCTTGACCTACAACTACATACTCTCATGCTTGTCCTCTTTATAGAAAAAAAAAAAACTATCTATCTATATATCTATATTCTTCAAATTTCTCTTCTCTTATTTTTAAAAAATTTTACTTCAATTGAGATATTTGTCCCCACAATTGCAAAGACGTTTCTATTCTCAAAGTCCTATTCATATAAGATCCATTTAGCCTGATCCAAGATCATTTCTTAATCTCATCAGTCACCAGCATTTTATTCAGGTGAATAAAATATTCTTTTCTTCTTAAATCCATTTTGCTGACCCTAAACCTTCCCATTTCAACAGCTCTGTAGTCAGTGTAACCCACGTCTCAGTCTCTGCCATCCTTTCTTCTCCACATACTCTATCCTTAGAGGATCTCCTCAAGACCCATGCCTTTAAAGACCACCCCTACACTGATGAGCCCATAATTTATATCTCTAACCTGATAGCTGTCTAAACATCCAATTCATTATGGCCAACTGCCTAACTCTACCCTCTTAATTGTTCAACAGGCATTTCAAATTTACTATGTCCCAAAACAAACTTTTGTTAACCCTCATCATATCTGATTTCTTGCTTTTTGCTCATTTTAGTAAATCACAACATTATTCTTTCACCTGCTTAGGATAAAAACAAGGACACATCATTATCTACCCTCATTCTCTCATACACTACATCTAATCCATCTATAAAACCTATCATACCTTTACTCATTATACATGTCAAGTCAACCACTAATTCTCCACCACCGTCATTCAAATACACACTGTCAACATATCTTACATGAATAATTGCTATTTTTCTGGTATTTCCAATTCTACCTTTAAATTAAAAGTTCCTGGTTGGCATTGAAAGCAACTACAGTTGACTCCTGAACAATGGGTTAGAATTGTGTTGTTATTTTTGAGAATTTTTTTCAATAAATGCAGTAGAGCTTTTTATTTGTGGGTTTCAGAACTACCAACTCAATAGTATTTCTACATTCTCAACCCCAAAGTTCCATTCCCAGATTCCTAACTATAAATGAAAAAACTGTTTTAAATATGCAGTTAGTTGAATCTGGTAAAGGGCCACTGTTGTTAAACTTTTGGGGATTCAAAAGTCATATTTTCAACTGTGCTGGAATTGGGTCTCTAACCTCCATATTCTTCAAGAGTCAACTGTATATATACAAATGTCAGATTAAGACACTCCTTCATTGCATACCCTATGATTACTTTCCATCTTTAATTCAAAGTATTACCTAAAATCCAGTATCTTTAATGTGGCCTAAAAGGTGCTACACAATCTAATTTATTAACACTTCCCTTCTACGACACTTTATTCTTTTGTTTCAGCTACATTGCACTTCTTGCTCCACAGTCTAGACTTGAAGCATTTTTTTTACTAGATAATTATCTGAACTAGACTTGTTTAATCCATTTATCTCAAAAATCATAAAAAGTATTCCCTATCCACTTTGTGTAAAAGAGCAAATGCAAATCTATATATTTTATACCTGAAACCAATATAATATTGTATATTAACTGTACTTTCATAATAATTAAAAAACAAAGGGAATGCCATCAAATGGTGACTACTTATCATTACTTGCCTACCAGAAGTTATTTTACTTGTATGTATTTCAGGTTTAGAAAATATTTTATTCTCCTCCCCCTGCCAACCTCACTCCCCCAACCAAATGTCTCTTGTGAGGTTGAACAAAGCTACAGAGTGAGAACAGGATTTGCTTTAGCATGAAAAAGCATTAATTGTTCAAACTTAAAGAACTTGCACTGAACAATCCAGGAAATTTCTCATGATGACATGTGAAGAAGCAGAGCTCCCAGGGGTGAGAGCTAATTTAACTTCCTTCCTTTCTCTGAGACAAAGGTCATGTTATGAGAGAAGGCACTGAGAAAATATCATATTTCTCTCTAGGGTGGCCCAAATGTATGGTCCTTCTAAAACCATAGTTTGTGCTATGAAATAATTTTTCACAATATCAAAGCTCTTTATAAAATTTAAAAGGTAACTGAGCTGCATCATTGACATCATTCATGGTTAGATGTTTATCATTATTAGATTGGTTTAAAAAATAGTAACGTGTCATATTGTCTTACATAGATGTTATGAAGTTAATGCTAGCATTTAAAAATCAAGGCCTACAGAGAATAAGTATATGAATGAGGAGAGAACGGATCATATTATGCTCTTTTAACAGTATTCCACTCAACCATGTTTCATTTCTCCTCAGGGCATGGTTGTAAAGATGGCTCCTGCTGAGTTTAGGTCTACACACCACTTGTTATATCTAGAGGGAGAGACAGTTAATGGTTTTACATACCTCTTGTTGTGCTCAGAATCATATGTCTTCTCAATCTAATGATACAGATAATTAGTAATTCTAATAAAGACTCAAGCCTGACAAATTTTATAGAATTGATTTTAATTTGTTGTAGCATGTTTAAAATTCCCAAAGTGTTAAGGCAAACTTTACCAGTACATAAACTTGGCCTTGCTGTTATACATAGATCTTAACAAATTAATCCAAGGTTAATTCACTTATCTTTGAAAACAGATTTTAAATCTTTATCAGAGTTTACCTTTCTGTTTTCTCGTATACTCCACCTATGAAGTGGAAATATTTTATTAATTGAATAAAAGTTATTAATCGATAGGGAAAAACTACAAAAAATGAGTTTTGTGGCTATTGTTTTATACATACAAATATTATTTCATATTGTAAGGTTAGATAAATGACAATTATGTAACAATAAGTTTAATTAGTTTTTAATAACATATGTCTCAACAAAAAGAGTAAAGATACAGCTATATCTAAGACAATCCTTAAATCACTTGGAATGTAAGATACCTTTTTAGGAAAAGTTAGGCTGCATATTAAAATTTGTTAGGCTAGCGTTCTTGTATTTTATGAAATCTAAGAACATTTTTTTTAAGTGTGGTGGAAGGATTTTTGATCAAGTAAATTGCAGAAAAATAAAACATTGTCTTGGATAATTCAATACCAATTAAAAATTTTAAGCATTTAAGAATTACTACAGTAAATATGTTGGTTTAACTTGGTTTAAATTAGAATTTCCATAAAATATTTTATTATCATATGACATATATTCAAATAACAACTATTTTTATTATGTACAATACTGCTTTAGCAGGATATAGTTTGGTAAATAGAGGTAAAGTTTTAATTGCTTCTTTGATTTCTTCTAAATATATTAACAATGGTAATTATCTTGGAAAATTTTTACTTCCTTTTATCCTGATGGGAGAACTCAGAAGTGTAATTTTTCAGGATGTTTTATCACCTTCTTCTTAAACACAACACAACACACACACACACACACACACACACACACGTTTGTTTTATTATTCTCTGTGTATTCTATAGGCTATTTTTAATTTTTATGTCTATCATTTTATTCTTACCTATGATTTTTTAAATACAATATGACATGATAAAAGTAGAAAATACCATATAAAATCATTAATTATATCACTCCCACCATCAAGACTGTGTTAATTTGAAGTCACTGTTAGTGACTGTAAATTGGTTGTATATGTGGGCTAATTTTTAATGATTTTTGATTTATAAAAATAAATCAAACATAGAATGAACATTTGGTGCAGCAAACATAGACTTTCTCAAAACATACTATTTTTATATTATTCTGGATTATTTTTCTGGTAATTCCACATCTCTTATTTTGCATTTGCTAACTATTGCATCATATTTTGAATATTTAAATGGGTTTTGTTTGTTCTTTTATTTATTGCATTGCTTATTTATTGATATAATATAAAGAAGCTGTAGAAGAAAAAAAATGAATAGAGAAAGAAAAACATGTTTATCCTTTCAAGAAAGTAGATTCAGGATATTTTTAAGTGAATATTAAATATACTTGTAATGTGAAACTCTCAGCTGCTATTCTAAAATCATTAACTCTTCTGATCATACAGTAATTTTATATGATTTAAGAAAAGCAGATTTAAGGCTTTTGATTATGAGAGATAGTGAAAACATGGACAGGAATCAATTGTAAAAGTGTTTGGGAGTAGAGAGTGACCTGATATCTAAAACCTCCATCAAGGGTGAAGTCCCTTAGCAGTTCAGTGGTTTGGAGGTCAACTTACTATAAGAGTAAGCCCATAATATGTTATTTTATAAAATAAATGTAGACATGATGAGTCCCACTATATGAGTTTCTCAAAAACTGTAAGAACTCTGGTAAAACGGAACACAACCCAGCTTATAGATCTTGCACTCAGATTTGTATTGTTGAATGCCAAGTGGAAGAATGAGAAACCTATATCTATAATTTGATGTCCTACTATGACATATTTGTGCATCATGGGCTAGACAGATAAAAACATTGAACATTATCATCATTTGATATTTTTAAGTTTTAAATCTCAGCTCCGCAAATATTTAAGTTGATGTAATCTTATTACTGAGTGGCAATAATTTAGAATTCATGTACGCTTAGTTTCTTTTTGATATTTTAATTTTGTACACCTCTGTTCAAATTACTATATTATGACCTTTTCTGAATGGCAAGGTTGAAAGGGCAGAGAATCTTTTGTGCTCTAAAAAGTAGATAGCACAAACATAATTATTTCAGACTATTGACCTTTCAATAATTCAACCCTGAATTTTAAGGTCAAAATAAATAAGAGTTATCAGAATTAGCCAGTTATTTTGGTGCACATAAACCCATGAAAACAAACACCTGCAAATATATACCTTTGGTTCTAACAAAATGAGCAGACATTTAGATAGTTTTCCAGATTTCCTGTTTAGATAAAGTTGGTTTTGAATTAAAATGAGAGGAAAGAATGATAAAGAAAGGCAAAATCATATAGCATCTTTAATAGAAAAGAAATGACAAAAGGTATTTTTAGGAACAACCTGAAACGCAAATTAGCATTGAGTGGCAAACAGGATATGCTAAGAAATGTTGAAAAATGGCATATTGCACTGGTGGGCCAGGGTGGGGGTGGGGGGCAGAATAGCAGATGGCAGTGGCAATCACAAAACGATGAAGCAATTAATACACTAAATTATACTGAGGAGGAGAAATTGGCATAAAAGGAAAACAATATTATAGCAAAGTAAAAAACAGGAAACTATTCTTTAATTTAAATATTTTGATCTTAAAACTTTCATTGAATAGTTATTGCTTCAGAACTTTCTTTTCCCAGCATTAGTCATAACTTCTCTCATATTTTTATTATCACAATGGAAATTGTTTTTAATTATTTTTACTTAAAAGTAAACCTCAATAATTTTTAAAAACATCTCTAGAATAATTTAGATACATAAATTTACATATATATAAAGTCTACGTTCTTGCCTCCATCCAGAGGAAATTGCTGATTGCTATTAGAATTCAAAGTATATACACTAATTTTCCAATTGTTTTCAATTTGCATTAGATATTTGTTTTAAATCTACACACTTAAAATAGTTTTAATGTGTTTTGTATAGTTCTTTAATCATGTGAAATCTGTCATCTATTTTTACATGTCAATTCAAATTGATCTATGGCAATTTTCCATTTTACAAATATAAATATCTTTAATCTACTTTGGTTGTATTAAAATTTTCTGCTTCTATAAACCATACTGCAATTAATATATTATATGAACATGTCATGGAGTTATTAAATTCTTTTTTGGGGATAAATTCCCAGAAGTAGAATTCCTGAGTCAACGGTTATGTATTTTTACATAACTTTATACTTATTTACCAAGTGACTTCCAGAAATTTTATACTAGATTCTCTTTTGCAGTATATTAGATTACCCATTTCTTAATAACCTCATCAAAAATGGAAGTTTTCATATACATATAAAATTGTTCATCTTTCATGATTATTTCTCAATGTTAAGAATTTTGCTTATGATGGACGTAAATCTTCTTTACCACTTATACTGTAAATAATTTTCCTATTTATCCTTTTGTTTATTTTAATTTTTTATTCTGTTCAGAAGCTGTTTAATTTTTACATCATTAAATTATCAAACTTATATGATAATCACATTGGCATTATGCTAAGATAGCTTTCCTTCATTTCTTAATTAGACACACAAATGCGTTTTATAATGTATATACGTATAAACATACATTATAGGCTGTGCTAACCTTTACTAATATGTAATTATTATTATTTTTCATAATATGGATATCAGATTATAAAAAATATTACTAGTGTTTAATGTTGGCAAAGGGGCACTTGATAAATAATTTGTATCTTATTTGATAAGTTTAAAAGAAAAAAATAGAGAATGAAATAACTTATCAAGATTAAAACTGTATATAAATTTGACATATATTAGCACCTTCTAGCTATTTTTCCACAAAAATATACTTACATATACAACTGTATGGATGCATGCATTGGTATGATAATAAAAATAGATACAGAGAGTGAGAGAGTGAGAGACATAGCTCTCCATATTTATTAATTTTGGTTGCAAATGACAGAACTTAACTCAAACAGAATCAACATAAAAGGAATACCTTCTACATGCAGTGGCTATCTTGAGATAGTTCTGGCTTTAGTTAAAGAGAGATCCAGCAATATAGTAAAGTCATACTATTACTCTCTCCATGTCTTTTGAATAGTTTATTATTTGTGTTCATTCTAGGTTGACTCTAATTAGTGGCACCATAGCTGCCACTAATTTCCAGCTAAAATTTCAATTCAGCAGATATAGAGATTTTTTATTACAAATAAAACATTTTGAATTGTGTTGTACTATACAGAATTAGATCATTTGCCTATCCCTAAACCAGACACTGTGGCTGGGAAGATTAAAAAGTCTATAGAACCAGTCTTGAGTCACATGACTGCCTGTAGAGGTAGGATTTTAGCTGGCACACCCAATTCACTCAGACAAGTTGATGGCTCAGAAAAATTAAAAGAATAGAAGGAATGGATGCTGTATGCACAGTGATATACTGTAATGAGTTATGTTGTTAGGTGAGAACAATACAATCACTGAATAATATAAATTATATATTATTTTATAAAACATAAGTAAAGATTTCCTTAAATATAAGTGTAAGTGCAGATATATAATGATTTTAACTGTACCCACAATTATGAATATTACTTATTTATAGGGAAAGGCTTAAAATTTGAATGATGGTTTTTTGTATTACTTTAATACTTCTGAATGTGTAAATTTAAACAATTGGTAACAGTTATTAAAATTTTATATTTCAAACATTGTTAATTTGTTTTACATATGTAATTAATTCTACTTAATTGTGAAAGCTATTTCAAGTGGCAAATGCTATTTTTATAATAATTTACAGATGAGAAAAGTGGATAACAGGCAGTAATTGGTCAAAATGTTACTCCTGAGCTTTTAACTATAATGCTGTATATATTTTAATATATAAAATACATATGATTAGACATGCATATATAAAATCAGTCATTATTTTGAATCATTTTATTGTATATCATACTATATTATGAATTACATACATATATACCAAAATTCAGTTTTGATATTAAAACCTTCCATTTTCCAAATTCATAGTAAAATAATGACATATGTATATTCAAGTACTTGTAAAATTTGCATTTCTTTTAAAACTTTAATTCATTTAGAAATTATATGTGATGTTAGTAAAAAGCCTTACTATTTTCCAAATTGTTAATAAGTTTTCCCAAGAGATGTTATTCAATAATTGTTTTCCTACTAAATAGCCACTATAAAATTATAATAATTTAAATATGATCATGTTTGTGAAATATAGATTCTTCCCACTAGTTTATTCTGATCCCAGATCTATTTTAACTTTTTGAAAACTCTTTTTAATCTTAAACATATAAATCTATTTGCTATTTAGAAGAAATCTAAAGCCCAAACATTCCCAAATCGAGAAATACTTTATTTTGGTAGAATTAGATTTAGAAATTACTTTTTAAAAATTGGTTTCTTTATAATATTGACTAATTTATGTCTATGTTAATGGACATTCTCTTTTAAAACAACTTTATGGCTTTTGATTTTTTTCATAATTTTCTTTGCACAGCATTTCTCATTATGGTTATATCCTGGAACATTTTATAATTTTTGAAGTTAGTGTAAATGTGACACTATTTTCATGAGCATTTCTAAATAGTTACTACTGAAATATAGAATAGCTAATGATGTTTTTGTTTTCTTGCAATATTGATTTATCATTTGTATGTTATGTTTTTAAAATGTTATTAAACTCCACTACCATAATTTCATCAACCTGTTTTTTTTAGTATATTCACATGTTGTACAATTGTCACCACTAATTATATGTGCCTAGCTTCTTTCTCTTAACAAAATGTTTTTAAAGTTCCATTCATGTTGTAGTATGGGTTATTATTTAATTATTTTTGTTGATGAATAATATTACATTTTAAGATACACTACATGTTGTTTATCAACTCTTCAGATGTTGACCATTTAGGTTGTTTCCACCTTTGGCCTATTATGAGGTTAGAGGGGGCCAGGGCTGGGTATTGTGTTAACTCTTTTATTTTCTGTATTCTGATGCTTTGACAAGTGGGGCCTAGTTTTTCCAGTCCTTAAAGGTAGTAAACAACTTGCAAGTGAACATCTTTTGAAATACAAATCAATCAATCCAATTCCATACCACAACCACTTTCTTTACAGGGCTCTCACACCCTAGGCCATTGACCCTCTAACATAATCACCCAGGGCAAGGTTCAGACAACAAGGGGGAGGCTTTATGCCCCCAAACCCACTGAAATTATTTGAAATAGTCTGCTTATTATGCCTGGCCCATCCCTCCCATGAAAACTACAATAAAAGCTCTTGCCCACAGTTCCACTCTCCTTCATGACCTACTGTTTCCCCAGGCAAACTCCCATGATGTGGTGTGGCCCCTCTACTTGGAAAATAAGGCACAAATTATCATTTTTATGGCAATGATCTCATCTGTTGGCCTTAACTATACTTCAAACTTTCTATTAATACATTATATTTTAAATCAGGTATGTCCTTTCTCCATGTCTGTTTGGCTCTGGTAAAATAGGTCTTTTTGTTTGTTTGTTTATTTGTTTGTTTGTTCGAGCGCACAAGTTACTAAGGAAAGAAGAATGTTTTGGGCATTATTTCAAAACAGCTACTTTCTCCTCCTGCTGGAAGCATAGGAGGACATTCTTCCCATCTGCACTATCAGAACATGACAGGGCTCCTAGTAGTGAACCCCAAAAGAGTGTGGGAACCACCAGATACTGGGCCCCTCCGGAACTATTAACACTAATTTGTCTACACTGAACCCTCCAGCCATTCACCAATTACAGGTTAAGTTGTCCTACCCATGTACTGGCTTGATCATTGGTTTCTGCTTCCATGAAACTGCTGATCTGTCAAATTTTGGGAACAGAAGTTTGTCTTGCGATCTTGATTCTGTGGTAAATCTAAGAGTTAGTGATTTTTAATTTGTTCAGTAAGGTTTCTCAAAAATATCATCTGAGTTCTTTATTTTATTGCTCATCTCTTATTTCAGTGTTTCTTTTCTTTTTTTGCATACTGGTTTTACATTCTTATTCTGTAGGGAGGCTCTTCTGAAGCAGTATGAGACATGACTGTTCCTAGTCCCATATTACACTGTCCAACTTAAGTAAAATAAACAGGAGATAGAGCATGTCTATTTTACAATCCTGGGAGCAGTGTGGGGATCAGGATAGTGTTTCCTCCTTCCCTTCTTTATACAAAGTACCACTATCAAAAGATAGCATGCTCTTAGTGGTCAAGTTTGCTCACTTGCCCCTTTCTGTGTAGACTGGGGGCATACTGTAAATAGCTGATCCTCTCACTGCAGTATGGACATGTAAAGGTGGTTCCCAGATGAAAGAATGCTGTGTAGGACAGAGTAACATATAACCACTAAAAGTAGTGTAGAAAATAGTGAGACTATTTTCAATAAATTGCCCTCAATATATGCTATTTTTTGAGAATAGATTCATTACTTGAGAAGATAATGTAGCAATTCATATACTATTACCACTGTCACTATATAAAATAAACATGTAAAACAAAATGAAATGCATATTTCCTTATATATATTCTCAAAACCCAAGATGATATTATGGAATAGGCATTATCATTAAAATTTTTTTTAATTATTATTTTTTATGTCTGTCACCTGTTGCTTTTCAGTCTTTGTATAAAAACCCTAGGAATAATAATAACTTATGTTTTTAAAATGACCTTAAGCATATGATTTTTTAATCATCCTACTATGTAAAAATGACAGTATTATGTATTATTTAACCCTACTGTACCACTTTTGATTTTTTAGGCTGGTGTTTATTGAGTTGAAATATTCTAATACTAAATAATAAAATGGTTTCAAATGGAGTATAATTTTACTAAATTTTAGATTAAAAAGATATATGAAATATAATCTAAAATTATTTTTCTCCATTATAATCACTAATTAAAAATTATTTATTAAGTATCTTTTGTTATAGGCTCTAACGTTTTCAGAAGTATGAAGAAAGAAAGAGTGTCTGAAATCCTATGTTGCAAATATTCACGACTATTTATTTCATTACAGCATCAAAAATGATATTCGACAAACATTTACACATTTTCATGTTCAATAATTAAATAGTAGTTAACATGGAAGAATTTTTTTTAGGTTATTTTAGCCAATTTCTACCTTGACTCTTGTTTTAGATGAAAAAAAATCTAATTTTAGGTCTTAAAAAAATGGGAAAGTTAAGAGCTTCGGTAATTTTTTTTTTTTTTTTCAAATACTGTTGATCAACTTGGAGACAAGGATGTGGGCTATAACAATTTTCTAAATAACATTTGGATAGTTAAATTTTAGGGTTAGACAGGGCATAAATACAACTGAGTTTATCTTCTTTCTAAAATAGTTCTGTGAATAATGAGACTAGTATTTGTGGTTCCATTATGGTCAGAGGGTTATAAAAATGGGCCACATTGAATAAGATTGATTTAATCTTTTGACCACGCTCAATTAGACTACACACATATGAATACTTCCAATGTTAGAAGTTATTGACATTCTAATGAATTAATGCTTGTCTACCCATTAATGTGATAGCTATAATAGGCTATTCTAAAACACCCATTGAACTTTCAGTTAGTCTGATTGAAATCAAGATTATAGTTAAGATCCATTGAGTTGTTCTCAGTATAACATTTATTTAAATGGTTATCTTTAATATATTAAAGCAAGACAGTATAATTCTTGTGTAAATAGAATATGGATGGTATTTTTCCCTGGGATGGAACCCCTAATCCTAGGAATTTCCCCATTTGGGGGGAGTGTGCTTGTTATTCATGATGGGCCTCTTGGACTACACTTGAATTTATGCTAATCAGGTGACTCAGGTGGGGAAGTATATTGTTTTAAGTGGGGGATGGCCATAATAGAAAGGCCAGTCATGTGACTAGAAAGTTGGAATTTTGAGTAACATGATATTAACTCAATCTCTTGGGAAGAAATGGGGACTAGAGATTCAGTTTAAGCACATGGACAATGGTTCAATCAACCATGCTTATGTAATAAAACTCAACAAAAAGCTCTGGTAAGCTTCCCAGATGGTGAGACACAATGATATGCAAGGAGGGCATCTAGACTGCTCATCCTGAGGACTCACCTTGACTTCACGAAGGAAGGACATAGAAGATCCAAATTTGGGGCCCTATAAGACCTTGACTATGAATCTCTTCTTTTGGCTTGTCCTAATTTTTATGCTTTATAACAAAAATGTAATCATTATGTATAGTGCTTTCCTAAGTTGTGTGAGCCATTTTAGTCAATTATCAAATCTGAAAAGGTAGCTGGAACCCCCAAATTTATAGCCAGTTGATTAGAAGTGTTTCTGGCTTGGGAACTTACAAATATAGCTGGTGTCTGATTTAAGGCAGTCTTACGGGAGACTATGTGCCCTTAATCTGTGAAGTCTGACCTGACTCCTGGTAGTTAGCAATTAAAATAGCATTGCTGTAACATAAAAATATTTTAATTAAAAAATGAGCTACTTAATGAAAACAAATTACTTAAAGTTTCCATATCCATAAGAACAAATTAAAGTTTCTGTAGCCATAAGAAAAAATATTGAACAATCTATAATAACAGGATGATTTATTCTTTAAAACATAATAGCTCAATGATGAGGGCATTATGAAAAAATATCTTATTAAACTGAGTAATTTTGAATAAACTAATAAACAAATGTCACATTTAAAATAAGCATAAATAATATTTCAGGCATCATACAATTTTAATATAAAATTAATCAAAGAAAGAAAGTCTAATGGCAATCTCAGAATAAACTAGTGAGAGAAATATATCGACAAAATTAGTTCTAAGACTATTAGTTAAATACACAAAAATCTAATGGGCTTGTGATGTTTGACATTTTTGTATACACAAGTAAACACAGAGTAATAGATTTTCCAGATTTTGTGTGTGTGTGTGTGTATTTAACCAACTGAGATATTCTACAGATTACATTTATAGACAGAAATAGAAGTTAATAGTATTGAAAAGCAGGAGGTACTACACAAGTGCATGTGGTTATATTTCAAAGCTATTATCAGCATCTGAGTTATTGGAGTCTTCACTATCTTTTCTGGATACCACAGGCAGTGGCCAGAAATGACGGCGAGAATGGGAAGAATCTAATATGTCAACTCAAACTTATCTAAGTGTTCTGGTATTCAAAAGGTAAAACTCAAAATAGTGTTGGTGATGACCTTCTAAAGTTTATCCCTTATATCTTCAAATGCCTTATTGTTGGCAATATACAAAAGAGATGTTTCCAAGAACATAAATAAAACTGAACTTTCCCCTTAGCCTAATGTAGTCTAATCATCTCTCTGCAGGACTGTGATAACACCTAGCACGCCTCTTAAATTGGGAAGTAAATTTTTCATTGCTTCTTTTCTCATACATATATAATGGACCACATGAATAGATAAACATTTATATATTAGGAAAGAAAGATTAATAACCTAACAATTACACTAGAAGTTCACTAAGACAGTAGATATTAGTGTCTTACCAAAAATATAAAGGTGACTGTGAAATGACAGATGTGTTATTAAATTGTGGGAATCATTTCAAAATATATTTATATATCAAATCATCACATTGTACACTTTAAATATAATTTTTTTGTCAATTATACCTCAATAAAGCTGAAAATAATGAAAGAATAAAGGAGAAAATGGGAAATGGAGAGATAAAGTATTTTAGAAGTATATTTGAATATTCAATAAATGTTAATGGTTGTTTTTTGGAACTAAAGTTAATAGAAGTTAGGGATTTTAAATTTGTTTAAACTTTTATGTTATTTTGTAATTTATGCAATGTCAGATGTTTTCACAATGAGAAAGGATTACTGCTGATTCTATTTTAGTTAATTTTCCTATCTCACATTATGCATCTACCTTAATGAATATATTATTGACAATATATTTTTTTCCCATAGAATTCTCTTGCTGTAAATTGTTGGCTTTCTTGTCCAGGACATATGAGTTATTAACTTATAATAATTTTATGATATTTTAATAGCCAAATTTCTAATTGTTTGCCAAAGCATTAACTCTAGCTATAAGATTTGAACATTAGATGTCCCTAAATTTGTTTTCTCTCTGGATAGATTCCAGAAACAGAGGAAAATATATTCTAAATCCTCTACATATTACCAAGGCTTAGAAGTAACAGATCATTAGATAAGTCTGGTGCTATTTTTATTTAAAGTGTTTATGAGTTGTAATGAATTTGTGATTATTTAAAATCTGTACTCATATACATATATTCATTTGAAAGGGCCATTTGACTTGTTTTCCTTCTGATCAAACCACAACATAATGAGTGAAATTAGTTATGAAACAAAGTTAATATATCTCAAATTATAGTGAGGATCCAAAAGAGAAAACATGGGAGAAAGGTTTCTGGCTAAATAATAAGGGGGTCTAGGGCAAATTTAGGAAACATCAGAGTTGATAAAAAAGGCAAGGTTAGATGAAGGAAATAAATTATATCCCTGTGATAGTCTCAAATATAGAGAATATACATATTAACTTCCTAAGCATTGGAACAAATTATGAAAAATGCATACCATAAAGATTAAGCCACTCATCAAAACTGCTTATCTATCATTCTAGCACTTTCCCTTGAATTTCTCATTTACTACTTCTATCAATTATGTGTGTATAGCAAATATAACGTGCTTGTAATTTTTTCTCTACTATTTCCAGACTTACTTCCTTTATATTCATACACAGAATTAAAAGTCCATCGAATTGAATAGTCATTGGCAAATTTAGTATTTTCTTTGCCAGGTCTATTGCAACTTAGAAAAATAAAATAAAAATCATAAAAATGTGTTCCTCACTTTATAAATGAGACTAAATTATGCTGTGATATTCTTGGATTTTAGTATTATAGTCATGGTCTCTTAATGTCCTTTGGTTTTAAAAGATCTTCTCTTACTTTGCCATTAAATCTAAACAGCTTCTTTTCTGAATTCAGTAGTACACTCCTTTTATTTTGCTAAATGTGAAAGTGGAAATAATTGTGTTAGAATGAAATGTAAGATTTGTAGCTAATCATAACTCAGACTGACTAACTGATGCCTAATTTATCTGTTTGTCAATGAGGATGCAGAAATTGAAGTTGTGATAAACTCAGCTGAAGAAACAAGTGAATTAACAATTGATACTACCTAAGGCCACTCAATTTTGTTCCAGTATCACGTGTACTATGAAAGTTCAGATGACCTAAAACATTTGTGTTTCTATTTTTCTGCAAAGTTTAAATTGCTAGATATATCTCAACACTTAATCCTAAATTTTTCTATAACTCTCACATATTTAGTATGTGTTGCAATGCTTTGTAAGTTTTAAACATCAGGTATTTAAATTATAAAAAGAAATAAGTTTACGAAGCAAAAGAGTTAGAGAATATAGAACTCCAGTGATTAAAGCAAATGGTAAACTATTTATTAAAGTTTTTTTCTTCATAAATACTAACTTCAGGTCAGCTGAATTCATAGTCCATGGTTTCAAATTCATAATAATTTGAATTAATGCTATTTAAAATAATCTAAATAACAATATTGTAATTTTCTTGTTTTACCATGTTTTTCCTAATTATTTTAAACATTTCAGACTCAGAAGAAAGATCAACTTTTCTGTACACATTCTTATATAATTTACTTAGATCTTTTTTATGTCATTTTTTCAGCCATATTTGGTTTAGTTTTCTCTCTTTTTCTCTTTCCCTGTCTCTCTTTGTCTCTCTGTCTCACATATGATTTCATTCATATGTGGGACACAAAACTGAAAGCGACAAATGAAGACAAACAAAAACTTATCCTCAAATAACAGTTTAGTGGTCATCAGAGAGAAAGTTCGGCAGGGCAGGGGTTGGTAGGAAAGGGTAAAGGGGGTCAAATATATGGTAATGGAAGGAGATTTGACTTTTGGTGTTGAAATATACAGATGATGTATTATTGAACTGTACACTTGAAACCTACATTATTTTATTAAGCAATGTCACTCCAATAGATTTAATTAAAAAAAAAAACATCTATTTCCCATTTTGGGAAAGCTCTCCCAGCATACACAGAATTTGCTTTTCCTCAGATAATTTGCTGAGGGGTCAAACCTCTGCACGTTATAGAATATATTCCTCACCCTCAAAAGAATATTGGTTATCAATTTCTGATTTCCCGTTTTATTAATATAATATTTTAACTTATGAACCAACATGAGGGTTTATGAAATGAAAGGATTAAAATCTTTAAAATTAAATCATGAAACAATTTAAGAATTTGCTTAATCTGAATGAAAATGGGAAGATGCGCTAATGTTCCTGACCAATGAAAACAGACTATTTCTATAATCTTTGTATTTAATGCGACAGAGAAAGAACTTCCTTGAATATCAGCTGTATATCAGTTACTCTAGCCCTGTGCCAATCTATATTATTCTGAGTTTCCCTCGTTGTAAGCAATAAAAACTGATTCCTGATGAGTTAAATAGAAAATAAATTTATTGGTCACAGAAATACTAGGAAGATTGAAGAGACAAGCTATAGAAACAGACAGAAACAAAGAAAGCTATGTAGCCAGAGCCACAGTCAAAATCCCATCATCAGGTTTGTCTGTTTAAATACTATTATAGCAACCAGTAAATATCAGATGCAATAATTTGCCATAAAAAGTGCACTTTTTGTGTGGGCTGGCCATTAAAAGACCAATGGATGCTGCATAATTGTTACTTCTGTTTGCAGAGGATATCACTGTGAGTACTTCTGCCAACACAATCATACTTCATCAGTCTTGCATTTTGGTATATTTAGCTTTTGATTCAAAATCCAGAGTAGGTATATTTCACTTCCCAAGTGTAGGTCACTCCTGTATTTTCACTGCATGGGGAACCTGAACTATAAATATTAGCTATTTTAAGCTTTAATAGTGTAGGACAACTTTTGCCATCCTCAAGATTCATCAAATATAACAAGTTTCTGATGTTGAACAAAAAATAAATAATAAAATATTTACTATAAGTAGGTAAAGTTTTTAAAGATGGTGAGTAAGGAGAAGGATTTCCAGGAAGAGAAAGAGAATAGAAAACAAACAAATATAGGGACATAAGTGAAAAAGTTATTTGAGACAACTGACGAGTGCTTTAGATATTTATCATGCCTATATTGCATATATTTTGACCATATATCGTGCATGTAATGTATATTGAGAGATAAGCCAACCAAATTTGGAACTAAATTTAGGCTGGCTTGAATATCAAGAAGATAAACCATAAAGATTTGTTTATTCATAATTTTTCTACTGCTGCTTGGAAGTATAAAACTCAACCACCCAACAGCAGTAATGGCACATATGTTGTAAACAGAGGAACAGACTAACAGTAACAAGCATGTATCAAAATCAGCTGATAAAACCAATGTGATTCATAGAAAACTACTTAGTAATGGGTTACCATATATTAACATACCATAAGTCATTAAAGTTTAGCTCAATTTTGTGACACTCCTTAGTATTATTCAGTTCCTACTTATCTTTGAAGAAAAATGACACAGTGATAAAATAAAAATTAAAATATTTTCTGCTCCCTTTTTTCCTTTAGCATGGGCTAGACAACATTCTAGTTATAATTGTGAAACTTAAAGACTTTATTTTGAGAAAAATGTCATCATGCTCCAGAGAAATGGATCTAATGTATAAAAATAAGAACATTTTAAAGGACTGAATACAACCAAACATTAAAATGTAGACTTTTGATGGTTACTGCATATATGCAATAACTCTTATTATTATTGACAAAATTGACAATGTTGCATATAACATATTAGATTGTTTCTTTTATATACTTAATTGAACAATACAAGGTAAATCATGACATTCTAATAAGTATAGTGTTGAAATTAATGACATCAATATTAAAAATTTTCTTGAAGTTATTGGATAGATTCCATTAAACAATAACTTTAACAGTGTTTACTGTCAGAGTCTATAGCTCTGTTTCCATAAGATAAAGAGATTGTTTCATTTCAATAAAAAGTCAGAATTAGAAAGTATAGTTGCAAATTTTCATTTTGTGGCATTATTCCATGGTGTTAAGAATATGTATTTAGTAATTGTAATAACAAGTTAATAATGATATACAGTAAAGAATGCAATAAAAGAATAAAAGTAAGTCCTATGCCTTAAATGACTACTGAACAAAGTAATATATATACAAAAAGGAATAATCACTTTCCGACAAATGGCTATCCCTTGGTAGCCAATTTTCTTAATATAGCTGTCAGCATCTGCAATTTGGAACTTCTTGCAGTAATGTATGAAATTCCAATGTCTTTTTGAAGACTATTAAGATCAGGACAAATGAGCCCACATTCTTACACACGTAAAAACTCAATTAAATAAATGAAATGGAGCAACAGTGTCCCCTCTTGTATGAAATACATTCTCTTCGTTACATTCCAATCCATATTCCACATCAATCTCTGAAGCTAGGTGTCAGTTGCCATTTATTGCCTGTTTGTTCCACACTGTTTTGCTTTAACTCCTCCTTCCTGGCACTGCAAGCATTTGATCTCAACACTGCTAGATGAGGAGTTTGTAAGAATTGTGCCCACGCGCCCCCTACTTGTCCCCCCAGGCCAGGGCTGCAACAGTAAAGGGGTTTTGTTAGCAAAGAATTTATCTCTATCAGAAAGTATTTTCAAGACAAGATTTGAAAGTCAGCCAGAAGGAGAGATTTAAGCTTTTGCAAGTACGTAAAGAAAATGTACAATCCCTGATGATCTGGTGAAGAATGAAGCTGAATGTTTCTAAGGTACTCTGAGTTGTTCATGAAAGGCTCCAGGTGACCTGGAGGATGGCATTGTTAAGGTGCTGTGAATGAGAGCCCTTCAGAATCTTCCTTGTCAATTTACTTTTAAACAGTTCCTTCTTTCTTGCCTCAGTATGAAGTGTCAATTCTGGTATGCTTAGAATTGTTTCTTCCCTTGAATGACTACCCCAATAGGCTCTTCTGAAAAAAATAGTACATTTGAAAGTTTTATGTAATTATAACCTGAGGTCCACTAGCGCTGAGAGGACTTTTATGGTTAGAATTCCTTGCTCTTTGCACAGAAAAACTCTGTAGTTCACTGCTTGTCTGATACTTCAATTATTTGGCTGTAATCACATACTAAAGCAGATATTGATTTCTTAGGTGTTCAAATTACACCTCTAACTGCAGTCAACAGTAAACTTTTTTTTTTAAATCATTTTAAATAGTATATAATTTGGTGTAATAGGCTTGCTCCCATGTAAAGGTATGTATTCATGTATTCTTTTAACCTATATTTTAAAACTCTATCACAGGAATAATTTTTAGACATGTTTATAGTTTATCTTGTAGGTGAGGTGTTCTTTTCATTGGCATATAAAAAAAGGTACATTATGATTAGAAGATTGCAACGTTCATGAATGTCAAGAGCTATATTTCCCTTCTTTTACAATGTAAGTAGTCACATATATTTATTATTATTTGATTTATAAAATATTTGTGATTATTGAATCTTTAGGTACTCATAAAATGTAAAAACAGAATTAACAAATTAATAGAAGCTTGCCTTACCCAATGTCATCATTGAACTATGTTCTTTCTCAGTATACCATGGAGATTTCAGTGAAAGATATCTAATACTGTTTGCCTACATGAACATCATCAATAATATTAGTTTGACTTCATAACTAGTGTTGAATATTCCTATAAATAACTCTTCACTGGCAAAAAAAAAAATTTTTGACTAGCCATTCACAAATGTGCCCTGCTTTTTTCCACTATAGGAACTATATTCCTCTCCTACATGTTTCAAAAGCTGGGGACATGTTTCAAAAGCTGAGGGACATAAAAGATGCTTCTACAATACAGAAAAAAATATAGCTGGTTTGAGTTAGAACACACAAGATACATCACAGGGGAGTGCAACTGGTACATTCCAGTATGTTCAAACCAACAAGTTAGAACTTCTGAAATGAGACATTCTTCTTGTCTGAGAAGAGTTTGGGTACAATCCTTGGTACGTGTATATTACTTCCTTGTCCAGAAATAGGACCTCCTACCTTATTGCTCTCCTGTAAGTAAATGATACACTGTGAAAAATCCACAATAAATGATTGAAAATTTTGCATTTCTCTAATGGCTGTAACCTTAAAGGATAAGAACTTATACAGAGCTGAACATTTAATACTTAAATTTTGCGTCAGTTTTTTCTTTTCTCAATGAATCTTTTAAGAAGATAAATGTCACATAAATGTTTTTATAAAGCAAAGGCAATGTTTCCAGTTTAATATGAAGTATCCTTATAAATAGTGCAAACTATTAAATTAAATTATATTGATTATGTATGAAATATTTAATGGAAGATTCATAAATGGAATATAAATATATTCCTGATTTTCATTATTGCTTAATCATTGGAAATATATAAGAAATCATGTCAAAATGAAGATGACTACCTTTTAAAATAAATAATTCTGATTCATTGAGTATTATACAGCCTGACAGGAAGAAATAATCTTGTTGATGTCTGTCATATTTATATATTATATAAAGCTGTGCATAATAAGCATTTACAGAAAATGATAATTGGGGAGAGTAATTATTGAGAAATAATTCTATGATTTGTTTTATATCATATTATTTCTTACTCATTTTTAAAAACTATTGAGAATACCTAAAAAATTAAACCCCTTGCAGATCAGTTTACAGCAGTTTTTATGCAATGACAATCATGGTTTTTACATATGAACACAAAATCAAGTGTACAATGATGTGAGTAATGGTATTTTACTGACCAAGCCTAACTATAACTCAATCTCTCTCTCTCATTCTTTAACATAGTTTACAGATTTTATTTTGGAAAAGGGCTATACAATGGTAACCACAAGGAATTTGACAGCAGGATGAACTGTGTTAGAACTGTGTCAGTTTCAATTTACCCGCTATCTGACCCTTAACAGAAACTTAACTTTTTGAATATCTGAGTTTCATATTTAATAAAATGATGCTCATCATTAAGCACAAGCTTAGTACTTCTCAACACTTGTTAACGGACACAAGGGAGCTATCATTGATATTACATTTAGTGTCTTTCAGTTTATAATCTGAAGGTGTTAAAATCGTTTTCAAAACAGCACCGGGTACAGTGACTAGATGATTAAAAGGTACACAATAAATATTTGTGTTGTGACCATACAGTTTTAAAAAGAATTGTTGTGGGTTGAATTGTGTCCTCCATTCTCAACCAAAAAAAAAAGTTTTTATCTCTAACCCCTAGTACCTGTGAATGTGAACTTATTTAGAAATATGATTTTGCAGATGCAATCAAGTCATGATGTCATACCATGTTAGTGTTGGTTTTAAATCCAATATGACTAGTGTCCTTATAAGAAGAGAGGCCAAAGAGACACAGGAGAGACACAAAGCGAGAATATCATGTCAAGATGGAGGCAGAAAATGCACTGGTAAGTCTATAAGCAACGGAAGACTAAAAATTGCCTGCCAGAAGCAAGAAAGAGGCAAGGAAAGATCTTCCTAAAGAGCTTCTAAAGAGAGCTTGGCCTTGTTGACACCTTGATTTTAGACTTCTAGTCTGCAGAACTCTTAAGAGAATACATTTCTATTGTTTCAAACCACCTGGTTGTGGTACTTTGTTAAGGCAGCCTTAGCTAACAAATATAACTGGTCATATTTCACTACAATAAGTTATTTTAAACTCATAAAAGGTAATAAGTACTGTTACACTGTGCCAGGTGTCATTCAGACATAAATTTCTTTGGTGACTTATTTAAGAATGGAAAATTATTTATGCTACACATCAGTATTGACATTACAATTTTATATATATTTCCATATATTTATTTAATTTTTGGAACCTCTGAGATATACACGTTTCTATTTTACAGTTATCACTCACCTTATTTTACTTTACTTGATGATCACAGTAGTATCAGAAATGAAGTTCTATTTATTCCCCTCCCCCACCCCAAGATAGTTAACACCATGACCAACAGGGGCTAAGGAAGTACTTTGCCTAAATAAACCTATATTTACTATTTTTTTCCTTAGAACTATTTTATGGGTGTTGGTTATTGTTTATTTGTTAAAGTTGTTTACTAAGATATATTTGAATAATAAAAATGGAAATCCTTACAATCTCTCATCCTTCATTCATTCGGTATATACATTCTATACAAGGAGACAATCTATCTTATCTACCACATATAAATGCTAACTCCATCAATATTTTTGGCAGAGATATTGGGAACACCCAGAACCATCTGAGAATTGTTAGGGCTAATAAAGTTCTTCATTCCATGTGGACATGCAGTTATATACTGTGATCATTATATGCTCAGTGTTTATGACAGTGACAGGTACATACATGGAACTTAGTATTCTTTTCTCAAATGAATGAACAGATTTATTTGATAAATTGAAAGGTGTGAGATGTTCATAAGAAGTGAGATGTTTAACTAGGTTCCTGAGAGTTTGTGGGGACAAACTGTGAAGAGGTGGAATGTATCCCATGAATAGGGTTATACTCATTCATCTACTTTCATAATACTCTATAATTACTATATGTTATATGAGTTGCTGTTGTGTTAAGAGTACAGAGAACAAATTGAAAAGGATTGGAAAATGATGCAATAAGGAAAAGGCTTAATCTACACATAAAACTTCATTGAATATGAAATCTTGCATCACTTATTTCAATTCCAGATTGTTCATATTAAACAAAGGGTTAAGAATCTATAAAAATCAACCTTTGTTCTCTTCAGGTTAACCTAGAAATTCTATGAGTTAGGACTATGAATATGGGTTAGAGAGTTATCTGCTTATTGAAACTTGAAATTTTTTTCAGTTAAATTAAAAAATATATTTGAGTATGTAATGGTACTAAACTCGCTTAAATATCTGAATGTTATTTTACTGATGATAAGATTGACAAAACAGATGTGTCTTCAGAGATCACTGAAGTTATTAATGAAGAAATGACATCTCAGTTCGGATACATAGCCAGGATGCCTGCTACTTTCAGCAGCATAGAAGCAGTTAAGATGTATAGTTCACGGAGCAGTAAAGAGTCTCTAAGGTTGATTAGATACCAAAGTTAAACATTAGTCTTGTCATTTGATCAAAGTTAAATGATTTTTTTTTATTGCAAATATACTAGAAAGTATCCATGATCATTGCTGCTCTGAAACCAACTAATATAATACATAAAAGTAAAATTTAGAAGAATTTGGCAATATGGATCTAAATGGGAATTGCCTTGGCTGATACAGTAAAATTATTCCTGAATGACAATATGCTGGTCCATAAAACAGTGAAAGTGGAAAATCAGTTACATTCAAGAAATACAAAGTTGTACCTTTTACTTGTGTTCTGCTCCTCCTTTTTATTTTGTGACTAGGATAAAACAAATTGTAACTTGTTCTTAATATTCTTAGATGCTCAATGATCACTTGCGAGTTGTGAATAAATATCAAATTGCTAATTATAAAATATTTAAAAATATTTTTAAGTGCTTTAAATAAAATTTTATATTCATGTCTAACTGAATATAGAAATATAAAAATATTTCCATAAATATAGCAGAATCAAAATGGATTGTTTGCCTTTGATAAATTTTTATGAGTCACATACTTCACTAAGTTGCTTCAAAGAAGTTAATTTATTAGTGCAGGGGTCCCCAAACCCCTGGGCCAGTGATAGGAGCGGTTCAGTGGCCTGATAGGAACCAGGCTGCAGAGCAGGAGGTGAGCGGCGTGCAAAAGAGTGAAGTTTCATCTGTATGTGCAGTGGCTCCCCAGCGCTAGCATTACCACCTCAGCTCCACCTCAGATCATCAGGCATTAGATTCTCATAGGAGCACCGGTCCCTGATGCCAAAAAGGTTGGGAACCGTGTCAGTGGGATCCCATAAACAACAATAGCAGAAATGACAACAAAGGATTTAGAATATTACATAAACTTAGTTGATACAGCAGTGGTAAAATTTGAAAGGACTGACTCCAATTTTGAAAGAAGTTCTACGGTGCATAAAACACTATCAAAATGCATGGCATGCTACAGAAAATTTGTTCGTGAAAGGAAGAGTCAGTTGACGTGGCAAATTTCATTACCTTATTTTAAAAAACTGCCACTGCCTCTCCAATATCTAGTCATCACTATCCTGATCAGTCAGAAGCCATCAATATTGAGACAAGACCTTCAACCAGCAAAAAGATTACGACTTACTAAGAACTCAGATGATTTTAATATTTTTAACAATAAAGTTTCTTTTAAAGTGAGGTATATATATTGTGTTTTTAGACATAATACTACTGAATACTTTTAACAGACTACAGTATAGTGTAAATGTAACTTTTATATTCACTGGGAAACCACAAAATTCCTGTGACTCATGTTATTGTTTTATTGTCTCTATTGTGGTGGTCTGCAACCAACCTAACACGTAATTTCTCAAAGGTATGCCTGCATTGACATCACTATTTTAAAATAAACCACATTATTTCTTCAAAAGAGAAATCACTGTGACAGAGAACACAAGCAGGACAAACAGGCAGATCAACTTTGTATCTACTTGAATTGTCTATACCCATGAAATAAATTCTTGTTTCCTTACATGGTGTTTAGAGCCCTGACTTTGTAAAGGAACCAGTTCATTTTGAGTAATTATGTAGAATGACTTTCTGCTTCTCAAAACATTGGACATAAAAGATTTGATGAAATTTAGACTGTCATATTATACAAATGACATTATTCTAAAAGCACAAAACAAAATGAGCTAAAACCTGGCCTAATTAACCTTTTCTAACACTATTACTTTGTAAAGCAATAAATACATCTTTTTATTTTAAATTGTAATAGTTGTATTATAATAGAATTAAAAACCCTTATGCATTTTATTTCAAAGTTTTGCATTTATTTCAAATTTATTTTTATATTATTGCAAAATATTTAATTCCCTCTGGTGTTCATTTAGCAATTTACATAGAAGGCATGCTGTGCAGTCAAAGCAAGTTGTATTATCATTTTCATTTCTCTCCAATTAATTTTAAAACCTGAGACAGCAGCAAATTCATCAATCATGATATTGAAATTATTTTTTTTCAGGCTTACATAGGCACATAAGGATATCATTATGGAGGTTTGAATCATTTCCCTTTTGTAAAAAAACTGATGCAAATCATTGGTTCACCATTTAAGACAGAGTTCAACAAGGACAAAAAGTATCAAAAGACAGATATTTTTTTTTCTTTTATAAGCTTTAAAAATCCTTATTTCTTATTATATAGCCTTACTAGTTAGACTATTAATCCAAATTAATGACTATGTTAGCTATAAATACACCTATAAATAAGAGTGGTAATGAGTGTTATTAGTATCAGCCTTAGGAGGATAGGGATATACCACTTGGGAAAACTATTGGCACACAGTGCGTGCTTTATGAAGAGTTCTCATCCCATTGTCATGCCCTTACTTTATATCATCCCCCAGCTCTTGCTGAATTGCTCTTAGAACCTGGGATAATAAACTCCTCACTCTAGGTGACTGGATATAGAGAGAACTTATCCACTGAACTTATCAATTTCTTTCAGTCATAAAACATATTCAAGTAATGTAATCTCTAATAGAAACTTTCAGTGAAAGCCATGCAAAACTATATTTGATATGCAGAGAAAATTTATCACCAGAAAGAGTTGAGAATGAAATCAATCCAAATAGAGAAGTAGAGACAATCAGAGGGACAACAGCATGTTCTCAGGTAAACTGAAGCAGACTCCAAATTTCTTAATTCTCTGAGATCCTGATTTTTTTCCAGTGCCTAGGTTCTGTAAGATGGCATTCTCACCTTCCAATTCATTTCTCTTTTCACTAAAATAAATCGGTAGTTTCTTGCAAGAAAGTAAACCCTGAATAACTTATTTTGTTAACTGTCTTAATGAAATAATTACTGTTGATTAATTAAAAGATATTTTTGCATTTTTTGCTAAATATTTGTCTTACAATATAAAGTTTAGGATTGTTGGTATCGTTCTTGACTAGCATTCCAGAGGGGTGAAGAAATTGTAAACTGTTCACGGAATCACATTAGGAGTAGAGAATGAAGGTACAGGCCTATAGCTACCCGTTGCTAAGTTCTTTATAGAGTTATTCCACCTTTTAATCTGCAAAATACTCAGATATGTGATTTTCTAAAAATTTTGTAAAACATATGCCATTACAATAATACTTCAGTTTTCTTTTATTTAAACTGATTGTGGAATTTTTGTTGCTTCCAACCAAAGCTAAACTAAAATAAGATGAAGAAGTGGTGATTCTTCTTTCTCTCATAATTAACATAGTGATATAAAAAAAGCTCTAAAATTTATTTTCAATCTATGTTTTCTTTTTGATAAAAAAAAAGATATAGGTTGTATTAAGATTAAATGAGGTATTGGACAGAAAGCACATAACAGTATCACATACTTAACAACACTGTAATATCATAGCCGTTATTGTTATAATATTATTATGACTCAATATGAAGTAATTTAAAAAGAGAGGTACAAACAGAAAGTAAACAATAATTCTAAAAGAAAAAAATAATACTATTCATGCAAAAGAATCATATATCTGCAGGCTTTTCATAGATGAGAAGAATTTTATAGGACAGTATATACGAAGAAGGAAATTTCAAGCTAAAGAAGGAATATGGGCAAATGTCTGCCATTAAAACACAGACAGTATGCTAGCTAAGAAGTTAAAAACTTGACACAGTGAAATGTAGTGATATATGAAGATTGGGGCCTATATTGCTGTATTTCTTTCCAAGGTTGATTATTGCTACTTAAGTGTGGATTTCCTTCTTTCTTATCTCTCTAAGAACTGACTTTTATCAAAAATATCTTTTCCATTTTGAACATCAAATGTATAACTTAAAATGCTTTTCTATTCATTTGGTCCAAAAATACTTATTTTTTCTTGGCTTAATAGTTCTACAGAATTATTCTCTAAGCTACTATCTTTTCTCGCTCTTCATTATCCAAAAGAGAAGTTTTCACTCACTATCTTCATTGTGGGCTGATTTTGTTAACATACTCTGATCTTTGAATGATCCTTGAATCATTTTTAATCAACTTCCTATCTCATAAAGGCAGTGTAATGTCATGAATAAAACCACAGGTTTGGGAAGTAGGCACAATTGCTTCCACCCTCTACATATATTAGATAACTAATCTATTGCACAACCTCACTTTTCTCATTTTCAAAAAGTCAGGAATATCATCTACTCTGTGGTTCTAATGTGAGAATGAAAGGACCTAATCTACATAAAACACCTAGCAAGGTGGCTGGGATAGACTGAGACCCTTCCTTCCTTCCTTCCTTCCTTCCTTCCTTCCTTCCTTCCTTCCTTCCTTCTTCCTTTTCTTCTTCCTTCCTATTTTATTATTCCCTCCCTCCCTCCTTCCCTCCCTTTTTGACTTGTTTTTGCTTTCTAATAGAATGAAAAATAAATGTGGAAGTTTTTTAAACCAACCAAAAGGGCACTGCTATTCACCAGTTGGGTGTGTTTTGAAAAGGTTACACAGTATCTCTCAGAATCAGATTCTTCATGTTTTAAATGAGAAAATAACACCTGCCCCTTAGAATTATTGTGAAGGGTAAGATAATGTCTTGGAAGGTATCACATAAAATCTTCTCAATGAGTTCAGTGTTTATTAATAGGCCTTTCTTGTTTCTATTCCTGAGATATTCTTTGTTTTCTCTTTTTGGTATTTCTGTATGTCAAACTAAAATTATGCAGATTTCTCCAAGGTTCTTAAAAATGGATGTTCTAGAAAAACTAGTAGATGGGTTAAAAATTTGACTCTATCAGAAAAAATTAATTTTCAGACACTACTCCCTTAGGGGACTGTAAACAATATCCTTAGAAAGCCTTCCTGTATTTTTTGTAAATGCCCACAACTTCACATTTTTCAAATAAATCAGTGTGAGATACAGGCATGCTAACAAATGAAATACTCTTTATGACTGTTGTTCATTGGAAGACAAGATATCCAGTGATGGAAGAATTGTCATTATGCAATGTTGTAATCACCTACTTTTCTCCCCTTTGGTGAACTAGTAATGTCCACCCTGGGATTAAAGAGATGGCTAGACACATGATATCTGGCACTGGACAAATAAGATAGATAGCAGTTTATGAGTCATATTCACTCACAGCCAGGAGTGGGGGTTGAGAGGAAGACACAGCTCTCTAAGGAGGGCCACACGAGGGCTACAATCTGGAACAGAGTGAAGAACCAGGGGCTGTGGGAGGCAGCCCTACAGGAAGCTATGGTGCTCCCTGATTCTCCGGGAGAATCAATCATGTGGGCTGGCATGGAAATAAAACCTGCTACTCTATGATAAAAAGAAATGTCATTTGGTCCATTTGGTAAGGAGGTTTGTTTAGCTAGGGGAATTTATATGTAGGCACAGAAAGAAGACATTAAACATTGGTTACACCATTTGAGGCTTTCCTGATTTCTTTCACCAGTCAAGGCTGCACTAACATTGGTACTTAACTTTAGATATTACATTTACTCCAAGAGAAAGTCTAGGGGTTAATAATGTAATTTTCCACCAAACCTAGAGTCCCATATAAGGTTGTGTAATTCAAATAATCAGAACAGGCCTCATTAACATACATAAAAATGAAGAGGTGGCATTTCCCAGGATATAAAATTGAAATCTAGATGCCTAATGAGTATTTGCAAGATTCAAGTCACCTCAATTAATTTTGAGTGCAATAACTTTTAGTTTTAACATACTGTAACTTCATTATTCTTTGAACAATATTACTTTAACTGAAAATAAAATGACTAAGTTATACTTTTCTGTCACTCTCACATACTAAAAAAGTGGTCTTACTAGTTTATCAAAATTATCAGTTTTTTCACTTGTTCTTTATATTGCTAGAATATCAGCAATGTCCTTTAGTAAGTTTCTATCAAATTAACATTTTAAATACATTTTTAAATGAAAGATATATTTTTTTAAGTTTTTAAAAGATGATTTAGATGTACCACTAGTGATTTGGGTTAGTTTCAACCTCTTTATACTTTCTCTTTCCAAATTTATGCAATATTATAAAGATAAACTGAAAAGCATTTTAAATAAATGAAATGGTATATAAATGCAAATTAATAGCATTAATATATGTTATAATTATGTATTGACTTTCAATGTGAAGCACTGTCTTAAGTTAGAATACATTCCCTGGGGAAAGATAAGGATGAAAGAATTCACAATAGGACACACATGGTGGTTAAAGTAGAATGAAACTTACACATATACAAAAGGAAAGTTGGGAAGCCAAGATTATTTAGCCTGGAAATGTGAAGAGATAAAGTGAATATAATTGAGTTATTTAAGATTTTGAAGGGTATAGTAAAAATTGATAACATCCTTTTCATATGCAATTCCATAATACAAGGAGAGATCACTCGAAACTAATGGAAGGTTAATTTGAAAGGAACAAAAGGAAATAATCTTCACGTAAAGTCAAACCACGTAATTCAATACCTTAGTAGATTATAGATGAAAATGAGAGGTTACATTTTAAAAATAGAAAAAAGATGAACATTTTAAAGCCAAAGCAATTTTTCATATTGAATAGAGGAAAATCAAAATGTATGCTCAACTGAATTAAATGATGAAATGATGATTGCCAGTATTAGTAATATGATTATTCTATCTCTTGATTTAGGGATACAATTAGCAATGGATCAAGAAAACTGCTGAATTTGTATCATTCTTGAATCATTCGTAATTTTATTTTCAAGGAGGAAATAATTGGACATGTTGATATATATATTCCTCATCATCACCACATTCCATGTTCATTCCACATTTTTTCCCCAACTATTGACTTGAGATTGCTTTAATTTATAATTTTATCTACGTACATAACTTAAGCAGCCAATTAACTATAAAAAGCTCTGCTTCATAATCAAATATTATATATTAAAGTTGAAATTTGTAAACTTACTTTATATTGAGCTGTGGAAATAAATTCAGTAAGTAGATATTCTGATCTTGTAATTTTAGATATTTTGAGCTATTTTAATTATACAAGTTAGCAGTTTAGCAATTTCAATGTTAATATTTAGAAAAGAAGGATATATTTCAAGCTTCCATGCACTTTTATAAAAATAGTTACTGAATGTCACACTGGTGTTCACAGCAGCATTATTCACAGTGGCCAGGACATAAAAGCAACCAAACCATCCTATAATAGATGCTTCGATAAAGAAGCTGTGTTACATATATACGATTATATTATTCAGCTATAAGAAGAGATGAAATACTGCCATTTGTGACAACATGGATGGACCTCGAGATAATCATGCTGAGCGAAATAAGCTAGACAGAAGTTGAAAACCACATGATGTCACTTATATGTGTGATATAAATCTAAAAGCAACAAACAAACATGACAAGTGAACAGAGACTCATGGACATGGACAATATACTAGTGGTTACCAGTGGGGAGGGAGAAGAAGGGAGGGGAGAGGTAGATGGGCAAAAGGGGTCAAATATGTGGTGACAAAAAGAAATCTAACTATGGGCAGTGAACACACAATTCGATATATATGGCTTATTGTTGACTTGTATACTTGAAATTTATTGGATTTCACTAACCAATGTCAGTACAATAAATGAATGAATGAATGAATAAAGTTAGTTCACCCTCCAAAAACTAGTGTAGCAATTTTAAATTTTATTTATTATTTAACTAAATTTTCCTTAGACAAGAGACTCAAGTCAATGAGAATTAACATTATCCTATAGCCCTGAATAAGAATGAAAATTTTGACAAAAATATACAAAGTAATTGTCTATCAGGTAGAATTTACTAATTGAAAACAATAAGATTCATATAAGAGGTATTATTTTAAATGCAAGTGGAAGTTTTCTTTATTTCCTTATGACTAAAATTATAAACAAACAAAAGTGGAATTCAAAAAATGATTTTTATGCAAGTTTTAAAAATTATTGAAATAGCACAGCAACCATAGTGAAAGAGTAGCACAGAAATTCCAATAGGTTAAAGCAACTTAAAGGAGGTTGAATTGTTGATGATGTGAAAGGAGGAAGCAGAACCATCCTGAGAGTTTGTGCAGGATTCTGGGTTGCTGTTTCCCCTATAGGATGTAGTATAGGAATTCTGGAAAAAGCAGAGAAAAGAGTAAACCTTTTTAAAAAGTTCAGAGTAAGGTTTAAAAAACTACTTGACTAAATTAAATAAATTAAACCAATAAATAAAATGATATAATAGTATTAAGTAATGCCATAGGGCTTATTTATGAGAAATTTATAGTGAAAAATGGTGTTGTATCAAGAAATTTTTTCTTATAAATATTTATTTACTTTTGTGAAACAATGTCTTAGAAACAAATATTTTAAAGTATATTCTAAAACCAAACAAGTAATTGTTTTACTTACATCAGTGGTTAAAAGTGTGCCTTTTTATATCAATAGAAAATAATTCTGTGAATTATTGTAATTAATTACAATAATTAATTGTAATTATTTTTTACATCAATAATTCTTTAAGTGCTGAAGCATGAGATATGAGTACTCCTCTATTTGCATAACTATGAAAATTGACAGTGAGTTACAAAATTAACCAGAAATTTTGTGTTCGTTTTTTGAAAAAACAGTATTATGTTTAATTTTATGTTCGCTTAACTGTTTATTTTGCCATTTTGCAAAAATGCAATTTAAATGCTCTAAAATTACTGTTAATTTTTTAAGTCATTAAGAATAAGTAAAATTAGGTTAATTATATTTAGTTATTAATCTATAGTGTTCATGTGATAAATATCTTAAAAAATTCTACCACCTAGTTGATAATTGCCATTAGATGTGAGATAATCTCCCAATTCATAATCTGTGTGTTTTAAATATCTATATTAGATAACTGTTTGTAGAATATGATCTAATTAAAATAATGTAGGTAATTTTCTCTATATAGATTTTTATTTCAGATAGATATAATTATAATTTTAAATTAAAACATATTTTGTGATTTTTAATTATTTTATCATTTCACAGCTAAACATTTTTTCAATATTAGTAGAATAAAATCAATTATGCATTTAAACATAAAAAAACTAAAGAAAAATTTTCATAATTAAAATAAAAATAAAAATTTTAAAATGTGTATACAAATGTGTATGCACACATGTATTATATTTATATGTATATATGTGTGCACATTATCTCAAATCACATATTTATATGTATTTGGACTACAACTAATCTAGTAATGTGTTTAATCACATTTTTTAAACTATGCTCTTTATGCTTGCCTTTGAATCTCTGTATGTGAAGATCAAGTGCAAATTTGCATGTACGATATTTGGTATCTTTTTTATGGTGATTATAATGATTATATAAGGCTTGTATTTCTTGAGGGATTATATAAAATGGAAAAAAAAACAAACTCTAAACCTAAGAGTTGTAAAGTGAAAATATAACTTAAAATAAGTATACCACTTTTAAAAATATTGTCAGTTATACTAAAGATAAACATTATGCTTAAAAAAATCAGTTTTACATACCTAATCACATAGTTTGTGGCACAGATATGCTTTGAAAGATGAAATTAAATCCTCATGTCAGATTGTGTTATTTGCACTAGACAATGGTTTATAAAAAAGGGGGGAGTTAAAATAAAAAATTTTAAAGACAATACCAAGTGCTCACATAGATGTTGAGCTACTGAAACTTTCATTCATTGCTGGTAGGAATGAAAAATGATATGGTTGCTTTGGAAAACTAGCAATTTCTTATTAAGTTAAACTAATATATAATTAAACTACTGTATGATTAAAAAATGAAAATGTTCATACAAAAACCTATACACAAATGTTTATAGTAACATTATAATTGCTAAAAATTGAAAAAAATCTGATTGGATAACAGACTGTGGTAGATACATAAAATGGATTACTGTTTAAAAATAGAAAAGAACTGTTAATACAATAGCACAGATAAATCTATAAAGCAATATAAACAAAAACAAATAGATTTAAAAGGTAACCTGAATGATTCAATTTCAATAAATATCAGTGGTTGCCTGTGATTGAGAGTATAGCAGAAACTGATTTTATAACAGCAGCACAAGTGAATTTCTTAGGGTAGCTAAGTGTTCAAAATCTTGACTGTGGTGAAAGAGACAAGCCTCATGTATTTGTCAAAACTCATTAGAATTGTATACCAAAAATGGTGAATTGCAGTGGGTGCAGATAGATATAAATAGATAGATGATGATAAGTAAATATAGACAGACAGACAGATAGATTAGAGAGATAGATAAAAGGAATTATGATTTTAACATACTGATCTTCACAACATTTAAAGTGCAAATGACATTGTTCTTGAGACTGTAAACTAGTAATGTGTGTTAATATTATAACATAATGAAGTGAGTTCAGATTTGGAAGCAGAAAGTAAAATGTCCATTAAGATATTATAGATATGTAACTTTGAGAAAGTAACTGCCTTGATTTAAATTGGTTAACATAGTACACAAGTCAATTGAAGTTGACCATGAGTTTTTAAAAGACGAACAACTTTTCATGCCTGGCAAATAGCAGAAACTCTTAAAGGCCTTATTTTGCAACAATTTTAATAATTTTATTACTATGGCAATAGTAATACCCATAGAGCCATTATATTAAATTGGATGCCAAAATGAAGCTACCAACATGAACCGTAATTAAACTTCCTTTTTCATAAAGAACAAGAAATTATTCCAAATAAAAATTTGCAATTATTTATATTTTACAGTGCAAGCTGTTTTCTCAATATTGGCAGAAGATAAGCTAACATGTCACAAATATAATATCCACGTGATATCTATCCCTTGTAATATTCAAATACTCAAAAAAGATTTGAGTGGATTTTTATTAGTGCAATAATCAATGTCAATTAAAATAAAATCTTAAATTCTTTTATAATAAAAGAACCACTGTTTTATTTTGTTCTTTGGTTGTTATTGTTTTTTATCTATTACAATTTCATTGCTAGTTTCTAAAACACTGTCTTGCCAATTTTTCTTTTTTTAATCAAAAGAACAGAAGAAAATGTCTTTTGTTAAATAATCTGAAATGATAGAAAACGTGTATCCACTAATGATTTATCATTTGCCTGTAAAAATTAACTTGCCAAATGATGTTTATATCATTGTGAATAAAAATGATAATATCTGTCTTTGTTTAAAAATATACTCTATTCTTAACTTTTCCCTTAAGAATATTAGCAACAACTATTTCTTTACTTCTTTTGTCCTTCTTATGTTCTTTCATTTAGGAAATATGCTGTGTAATATCCAAAATAACTGGACTTTTCAAGATAGTGATATACTTTCTCTTACCTAAAAAGATTCTGAAGGTTGAAGTCTAAGGATGTTACAGCTCTATGGATATCAGAGATCCAGAATCTACCTGTTTTTTTTTTTTTTTTTTTTTTTTTTTAATATAACCCCTTCTTTGCCTTCCTTAGTGAGTGGGTTTCACCTTCTATTTCAAATTACTATTTTGTGGGGAAAGATTATATGTGAAGATCAAAACACTTCTCCCAGCTTTGAACATCCCTTTAAAACAGTTTTCAAATGCTCCATTCAGTTAATCTTCCTTTCATTCCTTTGGTAATCTTAGATGCAAAGGAAGATGTAAAATATCATTTATGAACTGTGCTAAAAATCAATGTCTCATTAGTCACATTCATCCTCCCCAAGTGGGACAACCACTAGTCATATGCAAGTATTCTGTGAAGCTCAAAACCTTTTGTATCTGGTGCTGGGTGGTCCTTGATATTAGATAAATGTGGCTCATTTATAACAGAAACTATATTTCATTTTCTGCCTATAACATACTTATTACATAATGGGAAATGAGAATACCATCAAAACACTGTGATTTAGTAAAGTGGAAAATGAAAAGTACATAGTATTCACTACTTTAGAGCAATAATCAATCTTGTTTTTATAGAAATGGAGATAACTGATGCCCACTCAGTTTCCATTTAGCAATAATGCACGGAATATAACTGACACTTAAAGACAATCAATCCTGTCACAATATTTGTGCTTAATTAATATATGTTTAACAAATAAATAAATGAATGATGAATCTAACTAGGAAGATACATTCTGTTTGTTTTTTGGTGGGGCCAGAGAAATATTTAGATTTCAGTTGCATACTGGGCTGAGGTTTTAAAAATAAATAGTAGGCTTGTGGTGACTAAATATTTATTATTAAGCGATATAATTTATAGAAATTTAAGAAACTGAATAAATTGTACTTAGACTTTTCAACTGAAAATTATCTCTCTGATGCCGTAGATAAAATCTTTCATGAAATAGGTTAGAAAGCAAAAGTGAAATTAAAAGATATGAAAAAGCGATTGTTATATTTAAAATGTTCATATATTCTTTATCATTATTGGTAATGATGATATTACTTGATTCAGATAGTTATAAGGCTTTCTATATATTTTTACACTCAGAGCATTATTTCTCTCTTTGATGTAGAAATACTAAATAGTCCACTGGTTATTAGTGAGTAGTACATTTTGAATTCCATCCATGAAATTTTTTCTTATATAATTACTGTATAGTCTCTAGCTTACTATATGTACTCTAATAAATATTATCTTTTCGTCATTTTCACGTAATATTTTTAATATTTTTGAGCTCATTCAATCTAGGTGTCCATTGATAGGTGAATGGATAAAGAAACAATATAAATACACACACAATAGAATATTACTCAGCATTAAAGAATAAAATTTTGCCATTTGTGACAACATGGATGGACATAAGGGTATTACGCTAAGTGAAATAAGACAGAGAAAGACAAAAACTGTAACATTTCACATATATATGAGATCTAAACAAGTAAAATGCACTAACAAAACAAAGACTCCTAGATACAGAGAACAAACTGATAGTTGCCAGAGGGTTGAGTGGTGGGGGGATGTGCAAACAAGGTGAAGGGAATTAAGAGATACAAAGTTATGAGTTAGTCATGGAGATGTAATGTACAGCATAGGGAATATAGTCAATAATGTCACAATAACTTTTGTGACAAATGATTACTAGACTTCTTGTGGAGATCACATCATAAGGTATTTAAATATCAAATCACTATGTTGTGCACCAGAAGCTAATATAATATTGATGTCAACTATCCTTTAATTAAAAAGGACATTCTAAAATAAAAAAATTTAAATTATATATATACACATATATACCTGTATATATGTGTATATTATACACACACACACACACACATATATATACATATATATGTGTGTATATATATACATTATATACATATATACATACATATATATATATATATAAATTGAGCCTCCTTTACATATTTTTGATTTGGGTCTCTCACTCCACAACCCCCAATCTTGTTTTAGTGAGAAAAGAAAGGAAATAAAGATAAAAAGACATTGTCTGCTCTTTCGCAGGTTGATGAACGTTGTCTATTAAATAATCTATGGCTGCCTACAAGTGGAAAATTAAATTATGCATTAGATAGAACGAGGAAAGTTTCTAGTTTTGTTATTTTCTGAATCTCATTCAAATCTTTAATCTGTCTTTCTGGCTGTTATTCCTAGACACTGCTTTTATTTTACTCAGTTACTTCTCTCTCTCTTTATAGTACTGATACCAGAAAAATATATTATACTATTATATGTGTGTGGTTACAAATATGTATGTAGGTGGGTATGTGTGTTTGTGAGAGAAAGAAACTTCCATTCACAACATGATTTTACATTTCCTAGAGTATATGTTCTCTAAAACTTGTTTTGAAAACGTCTGGTAAAAACCAGTTGACAAACATTAAATGAAGTAATATTTATTCTAGATTAAACAATTAAAACATTTATCAATTACATTGCCTTTTATGTTGCTATGGGTTTTGTGATTCCACAGCTTCTCTAAATGCAGTTAAGATATGATGGATTATATATTGTTTTTTTTTATATTTTCAAGTTGCTGAGTGTTTCAAATTCAACAGAAGGCCTTATCATGTGTTAATTACAATAAATAAACTCCATAGAAGTCAGATAAGGGTCTTGTAAATATAAGTTCTCAAAGAAAGAATCACTGTAATTTTATTCTTTAAAAAATGTCCCAGTTATAAATATGGCTCAAACTTAAGAAGCAGATTGAAAACAAAGTCAAAATGCACTTCTCCAATCCATTAACCTAACCTATATAGCAGATTTAAGTAATAATAGATTCATGTTTCCTAGTTATTCAGTCAGAGAACTTTAAACCTACTTGCTTTTATATTTACCGTTTCCTGACCTTAAATTATTAGAAAACATGTCATTCTGTGATTACTTTGGATTTTTAATATTTTTAGAGTTGCCAGGGTTTTAAAAATAGCATAACTATGTTATACATGTGAACAATTCTTGAACATCAGATCCTTGAGTGCTGAGACTCTAAGTTCAGAGAACAGTCAAGTGCTTAGAGTTCTGTTAGCATTTATTAAGCTGAAGTGACATAAGAGTTAGTTTTTCAATGATGAACACCAGTAAGAGGCTATAGCATCTTTAAAAGAATTTCTTCATTTTTTAAATTGTGTTTTCATTTTAAGATGAAGTCAACACTAACATGTTACTCTTAATATATTGTTTTGCAAGACACATATGTCAGTTTATTTTGATATTGCTTCTCAACTATAGTCATAAAAATTATTGTGCTGGTCTAATTTGTATATACTTCAGGTTGTCAAAGTCTATTGTCAAATTTGTCAGCTAAAACAAAGTCTCATATTTTATGTGTTAGAGATTTGTTTAGCTGGAAAAAACCTCAAGTATCAGTGGAATCAGAGTATTATTGTCTTTGATTGGGACACTAATATTTCACTTATCTGAGAGTCACTTATTAGGAAATCTCAAATATCATGAGAGTGACAAAAATCAGACTTGCAATAGCCTTATCATGATGGGCAGCCAGGAGTCCTGGCAGAGCAGATGGTTTAGACCAGGCTTCGGCAGAGTCATATATCCCAAGACAGTTGGATTTAAGAACGTAGAGATGGACCAATCACAAGTCAAGCACAGGCTGGCCTGCTAAATGTACCAAAATGAACACAAACAAGGGGACATTAAGGATAATTCAGTGTAAACTGTTACTGTGACTTTGTTCAATCTCATAATAAATCTCTGTATTCAAGGCAAGAAAATTCTCTTTACCTCTTGGAAATGGTAGACCTAAATGTAACGATGTATGACAGTGAGTGTGAATTCTACTCCTGAGAGAAAAAGGTAGAGACAATAACTTTAGTTGTGCAGGAATTTATTTTCACTCTTTCAATTAGCATATGCCTAGATGTGAACATAAGATTTCAGACTGTAATAAGCACCTCTATGTTCTCTGATATTGTAAATCTGACAAAATGCTAAGTGTGATTCTTATGTTTAAAGTTCATTCTTTAACCAAAATGGCCCTTAAAGCAAGCCAATTGTAGTACTTAATACTAAAGAAATAATCACCTGTTTAAACCTAGAATGAAAACTAGCTAGTTTGGATCGATTGTGGGAAGGTACGTAGGAGTGAAACTTTATGGATTAATAAGGTATTTTTTTAAAATAATTTTCTTTATATGAGATTTTCTTCCATACTGAATTAAGAATCTATGACTATCACTTTAGATTCTAATACTATAGGGTATTTAAGAAGAGCAAACATAAATATGTATAAGTGAATATCCAAGTCTGAAATATGGCCTTATTTTGAATCCCTAAATAAACTTATTGGGGAAAAGAAGCAGAGAAGATAAATATCTGTCTTGTTAGCATGTCCGACTAGAACTTCTTGGTGGCTGCAGAGATTTAGCCTAGATTTTGACAGTATCTTTGTCACTGACATAGGGTTATATTAGGTTATATTAAATGGCTACAGAATAGTCAAAATAAAAGTTACATAGTGTAGACAATATGGGTAAAGTTCTTAGGTATGTTTTTATTATTTAGATGATTCCTTTGTTATTTTATTTTTTCTTTTATTCCAATAACCTCCAGTTGGTGAGTATCTAATATACATCATGCACTGTTCTTGACATCTTGGGAACAGCAATGAATCAGATAACCAAGGTCTTTAAGTATTCTTACATTTTATTTTAGTAAGTCAGACAACAAACTCAACAAAATGAAAGGCAAATAAATAAAAGCAGTTTCAAATAGGAATAAAATACTTGAACAAAATAGGAGGGAGTCAGAGAAGGTGTCATCCAAGGACAAACCTTGGGATTTACAAATAAGGCATGAGTGTTAACTACACAGAACAATAATTTGGTCTCTTAGTAAACAGCACATGATGAGTTGCAAATGATGGAGTGGTCTATTAGCTAATCAGAACAAAAGAAATATTTGAAGCCATATCTCTTATAATCTCTACTGACTGATCAATTGATTTTACCATACGCAAAAAAGAAAAAAATACTTTTAAAAAGGAAAGTTAATATTTTTGATATCTCAGATCTTGTTACCTTCTTTTTTCTTACAGTGGCATTGACAATTTCCTGTTCTAAAGAGAACTATGTGTAATTATGATCTTTTGCATCATATTCAGAACCTCTTTATTATTTAAGACAGATGAAAACAGCATTACATAAATTATATAAGTAACAACTAAATTAAGTATTACAATATAATATACAAAATAAACAACATAAAGAAAAGTTACTATAAGTCTGGGCTCCTTTTCCAAACAAAAATATGGTTGAAAGCCATCATTTTAGATGATCCCCAGTTATAATGTAATTCTTTCAAAATGCAATGGTTTTAGTTAGAGATTGTCTTTAGATTAACTTTAGGTAATCAGAATTCTAAGACAAATAGAGTTTATGTTTGTATAATCACATATGAAGAAAAATTAATGAATCAATAAATGTATTGATAAATATATAAAGAATTGAAATTTCATTTCTTACTGTTAATGAAGAGGGATACCTACAAAAGTCATCAATACAAATAATAATTTTTAACATTTATAAAAGGCAATGAATTTCCCTCCACCATAAAAAATATAACATTCTTTTAAAGAACACTCAACAAATGACAAAATGTAATTTATCAATAACTCAGTATGGTTTTGTTTTTGTTTATTTTGTTCTACAGAAGAAAACATTTGTTCAGGTGGCCTATTTATTCAATGTTGCATGAAACAGACTAACAGTGTAGATCATACATGCTAATTTGGAGTATAAGTAATTGATGGTGTGCCTGCATTCAGACAGAGGTTATCTTTACATATGTATTACTTAACTAATTTGAAAGAAAATTAAAATGATTAAGTATCATATTCAGATATTTTAATTTTGCCTGAAATATAATAATACAAATTCAACAAAAAGTCTAACTATTCTCCATCCCTCTACTTTTATGAATATTGTTGACTTAACTTCTTTGCTTTTAAAATAACTTTATATAGAGAATGAAAGATATTAGAAAATGGAAGATATCAGAAAACATGAAGTATATACCCCATAGCCTTGTCCTATGACTTGCTTCTTCTTTTTCATGAATGATTCTAACCTTTACCTGAGGCATCATAATCTGTCATCATGAAAATAGTAACATATGCCAGCATCCCACTGCTTGTGTTCAATTTGCAAACAGTATGTGAAAGTTTGTCAAATTCCTGTGTTTTCAGCATGATACTTTGTCACCATCTTACAGGTTAAAATGCCATCACATCCAGTGCTGCAGTTTTCCCAGCAGAAAACAGGTGCGTATTGATTACTTTGTCAGCAGGGAAACAACAGTTTTGTCTCTTCTTTACCACGTCATTATAATGTAATGTAGCTGCTAAACTATGACAACAAGCTGATATGTAGTGAACTGAAAGTACAGCTTCCAGGTGTTGGAGAAATTCTCAATGTGAACAGGCATGGCGGTTTGATTTTTTTCATTTAATGATAGTATTTTTCTTATTGCCTGTTTTAGGAGAGTCTACATTTTTTTACAAACATATATTACAAAGCAGTGGTTGGGGAAGGGGTGTGGAATGACAGCCAATCTATTCTCTCATGTATTTATTTTTATTTATAATGTTATTTCTACCCTAAACATATTTCATTGGCAACTTTTAAAAGAAGATTAATAGAAATGTAATGTTTTTAAACATGGACACTAGGGTACATGTCAAGGCTAACAGGATTATGTCTAGTTTGATTGACATTATTTTTGAACTATTTTCTATTATTTTTATTTCTAATATATAATGCATATAAGTTTTATCAATACATACTTTAAAAATGTGGAAAGATTATTGATTATTTTAGATTGTGATTTATTCATTATGACTGTCATTATACATATAATGACTACCGATTATGATTATCAGGAAAATTAATTTTTATGGAAAAAGGTCAAAGTAGGAAATAAAATTTATATTTTAAAAATATATATTGAAACAACTTTAATAAATATTTTGTATAGAGAAAAACAAATTTTAAAAACATGAACCTCCACATATCAATAAAATGGAGACAAATAATTATGTAAAAGTATAAAAATAAGGAATAAAATAGAGATGTATATTCTGACCTATAAATTAGCACATTGAGATTCTATTGTAATTTGTGGCATTTTAGGAAAATCAAGTATGCTTTGTAGAAACCTATGGACAATATCTTTGTGTTTTGGGAGTGTGGTCAAAATAAAACAGCCATATAGTTAAAAAAATATATAATCTTAGACATGAATTCTTATTTTCTTATTTTGTATTTCTTGAGTACCTACTAAGTGGTAGGCTCTGGGTTTACTCCGTGAATATAAAGAATAAAAAATACAAACACTTTTTCTCTGTGCAAATCATAAATGTCTAAAGATCAACACAGATGCAAATAATCCCCAAACTAATTAAATGATTTAATGGAGGTAAGCATAAAATGATATATGAGCACATAGGAAGAACTGCAACTCTCTTTTGGAAATTATCCCAAGATTTTTGTCTTTCCCACTCTCATAACCTAGTCCTGTCTCACATCTCTGCAAATTCCTCAAGCCAGCTTTTATTTATGTATCAACAAAGTTTAATTTCACTCTTTATATTAAAAAAGTATTTAAGCTGTATGTCTATTTAAACTTACTCAAGTGTACTGTTTTACAAATTTTAATGACAGACCTAACAGCAGCAACAGTAATAGTAGTAGTAGCAGTTGAAAGAGGAGTAATGTGTGTCACGTGTTAGAGTCACTGTGTCCCAGGTACTTCTTGGCTATATACAAGTATACCTCTTTGATTGTTACACAAACATATGTAATAACATGGAAATGGAAACAAGCTCAGGGTGGCTCCACATCATACTCTAGTAGCAAATCAAATATCCATGTTAATATTATTTCCAAAATATTAAATTTTTCTCCAAAGCCTAAGGTATTAATAATTATATGCCTATTTAGTATAATATTAAAGTACTGAAATATTATAGTCTAATAAGAAATACATTTTTAGCCTTTATTCCAATAACTGGTATAGAGCTCTTTTTACCCTTGTAATATTTTGATAAGGGTGAGAAGAGCATCTTTTGTTATTCAGAACAAACCTCTTTCCACCATATCTGAGTATGTGTTAATTAGATGACTCTTGGTGGATCCTTAGATAGCTTCAGGATGGGAACTGGTTGCCAGAGGAACCACCATATGATTAGAGGGTTGTTACTTTTTAGCCCAATCACTAGATTTCCAGAGAAGAGAGAGTTGCTAAAGACTGTTTTTCTGAATATGATATTCTAGGTTGGCAGTCTTCTTTCATTCTACTCCTGTTCATCTGGTTTCTAATGAGAAGTTTGTTGTAATTCTTGTTCATCTGTAGGTAAAGTACATTGTTTTCTTCCTTCCTTCTGACTTCTTCAATATTTTTCTTATCTTTGATTTTCTGCAGTTTGAATATTATATGCCTACATGTATTTTGGGGCTATGTTTGATGCTTGTTGTAGCTATAGTTTAACTTTTGTAGTATATACCAAAAGCTTCAAATTCCTTTTAGTAACCCTGTCTTTGTCATCCCTCTTTGTCCTATCCTAAGTTCTTCCCAGAGATAGTTCATGTTTACAGCTTTTTCAGTGGTAAACAGTTATAATGGAACATGTAAGCATGATGGTTAGGTGTGAAGGAGGAAGAGTATTCTATAATCCTAAATTATATCTCAATATTTTTGTTGATCTATGGGCTATGAACTTTCCAAGTGTTTTTCTCTAGTAATATAGCTTTTTCCCATTCTCTTTCATCTCTTTTCTGGTTGCAGCACTTTCAATCCATTTCCTTGAGGCCTGGATGCCTGTTATGTTTACTCTGTTTCCCTCAGGTGAGACAGGAATGCTAGAGGAGACTGAAGTAGGAGGATTGATTTTCCCCCAGCTGGGATGTCTTTTCCATTGGATACTTGGCCATTTTTAATACAAAAGTCTCCGGGAATATAACTGAAAAGTAATGATTATTCTTCCCTCCCACTGCCAGAGGCCTAAGGGTAACTCTGAGATCTTCACTTTTTGAGAACATAGTGGGGTTTCTGAAAGTAAAACCCCAAAAGTTTGAAGACTCTTTAAGAACATGGACACTAGGAGTTTCTCATTTCAACAATATTGCACACTCAGTATCCAGCTATTCCAGCTATTCATCAAAATTACCATTTAAGTGTTCTTAATCAGCTTATAACTCCAGGGCATTTGCTTCTTGAAAGAACATCTCCACTATGGCTGAGAATGCATCTGTTTGGATTTCAAGTTGGTGGTTTCCCTGCAATATCAGCTGTCTGGAGAGTCAATAGAAGTAATTAATTTTTATATTCTCCAGATTTTTCTAAGAATGGGAGTGATGATTTCCAAGATCCTTGCATATTGGACCTGAAAGTGGAAATCCTTCCCCATTGCCTTCCTCATCACTGGGTTAGTGTGTCTCATTATGAGTTGTGAGGTTTTCTCTTTGTGTACAAATGTCCTCAACCAGATGTGTTATTTACAGATAATTTTCTTAGAGTTTATTATTATTATTTTCTTATGCCTTTTACAGAGCTTTATAAATAATTTAAGAAAGCCCAAGTTTTGGAGTTCTTTTGTTTTTTTGTTTTGGTTTGGTTTTTGTATTTTTAGTGTTATATACAAAAATATTTTGACAAATGCCTAGACATAATTTTCTTCTATGATTCCTTTTAAAAGCCTTATTATTGTGCTCTTCATTTTAGCCTCTTATCCATATCAAGATTTTTGTTCACATGGTGTATAGAACAAAGTTCATTTTTTGCACAATATTACCTTTTCTAGTGTACTTTGTTCCTTTCTATAGATACAAATTTCCTTCTGTTTTTATTTTTTTCTTTCTGAGGAAATTTATTCAATTCTTTTAGTATAGATCTGTTGGGGAGGAACTCTTTTAGTTTTTGTATATCTGTAGATGTCTTTATTCTGCTTTCTCCATTTAAAAAATATTTTTGTTTGATATGAAATTCTGAGCAGCACTTTTGTTACAGTACACTGAAAGACATTTTCTTGCTTGTCTTCAATGGGCAATCTATCATCCTTATTTTTTCTTTAATTTGTATGTAATATGTCTTTTTTTCTGCCTGCTCTTAAGATCTTTTTTCTTTATCACTGGTTTTGAACGATTCGATTAAAATGTGTTCTGATATCATTTTCATTAGGATTTTTGTTCTTGGTGTTCATGGAAAATCTTGGATCTGTGGGTTTATAGTATATTTCTATTTGAAAAACTTTTAGCCATTATTTCCTCGCATATTTTTCTACCTGCCCCACTTTGAGAACTTCAGGTACAAATATGTTAGCACTGTTGTATCATCATAGCTCATTGTTTCTTTTTCATTGTTCTTTATTTTGTGCTTTATTTTAGTAGTTTCTATATTTTGTTTTGAAGAATTTCTGTGGCTGGACCTTAAAGTTTCCTAATTTTTTCTTTCAGCAATGTTTAACTAGTGTGTTTCATTCCAGATAGTATATTCATCTCTAGATGTTATATTTGGGTCTTTTCATATTTCTGTATTTCTACAGAACTCTTTGAACACATGTGAGACAGTTTTAATGTCATTTTTTTGTAACATCTTTGTCAATTCTCGGTGTTTTGATTGATTTTTTTCTTATGTATGGATCGTGTTTGCCCACTTCCTTGCACACCTGTGATTTTTTGATTAAATGGCCTATGTTGTGAGTCTTACACACAATACATTCTCTGCCGCAGTTAATTTACCTGAAAGTATTTTAATCCTTTTATGTCTTGTTTTTAAGGTTCATTAAGATGAGAGCAGTGTTTATTCTAGGATTAAATATTCCCTATTACTGCAGCAAGAACTTTTGAGTGAATTCCACTCATTATCCCATGAAATATTAATTATTTTCAGCCTTCCTGGTGGGAACAGGCACTATTCCTAGCCCTTTGCAAGTTTTTGTTTCTGGTTTCTCCAATTTTTCAAATGGTTATTTCTCTAGCCTTGTGTAGTTTCATTGCATGCATGCACTAATCAATATCCTTTTGAACACTAAGGAGTGTCCCTCTGTAAATCTCTGGGATTCTTGCTTGCAAAGCTGTGTCCTGCTTTATTTGTTTGTACATTCGTTTGTTCACCTCTTAGAGTTCTCTGAACTTCCTGAATCTGTGAATCATTGCGTTTTGTTATTATAGAAAAATCTCAGGTATTTCATCAAATATTTCCTTTGACTCATTCTACTCTGATTTCTAGGATTCTAATTACATATTTTTGACTATTTGATATTACCCTCAATTGTCTGCATAATTATTTTATAATGATTAATGATGATTTTCACTTTTTCTCCTTCTGTTTCTTTGAATGATAACTATAAGATTCAAATCCACTGATTTACTACTCAGTCGCATTCTTACTGCAAATAAGATCCTCACTTATATCTTGTATCATGCTTTTGTTTTTACCACTTATTACATTAATTAGTTAATTTAATGTTTCTGTGTGATGACTGAAACATCTGTTATAGATATTGTGTATTTCAAATGAATAAGATTATGTATTGTGTTTCTTATAAAACTGGCATGAAAAATTAAACCCTCAACTGTATAGTGCAGCTCTTTATGTTCTAAAATTGCACTGTTAAGTAGAATTTCTGCAACAATGAAAACATTTGGTTTGTAAGTCAGTAGCCATTTATACCTAGATAGCATTTGAAATATGGCTAGTGTAACTGAGAAATTGAATTTTTAACATTATTCAATTTTAATTAAATTTAAATAGCCACATTGAGCCGGTGCCTACCATATTATTACAAGTCTAGAATTCATCAATTCTAAGCATAGCCTTACTATCTTCAAGTAAAGAAAATACAATAGCACAGACTGCTCCACTATACACTAGGATACATATATATATGAGTGTGTGTATATATATACATATATATGAGTGTGTATATATGTATGTATGAATGTATGTGTATATATGTGTGTGTTTGTGTATGTATGTATGTATGTATGTGTGTGTGTGTGTGTGTGTGTGTGTATAAAGCTCTTAATACACCCATCAGGTAAATGGTCAATCAATCTAGATGTATTGACAATGAAGATTTTATTGACCGATAATTTTTTTGTCTGTATCTAAAAAACATTCAAGATTACTGACAAACTGACTAATTTTCATTAATCAAAAAAGATAGATTGTACAAAAGTTCAGACAATCAAATATAGAAATTATCTACATTATTCCTAGAATAAGGAATCCCTGGAATTGCTGAGGAATTATGCAATTTATTCTCAGTATGATAAAATGCATATGAATTAAAAAGCATAACGCTTTGAAATAAAGGGATAAATTTATTTTATCACTGCACTCAATTCTCAATTTTGAAATATTTGTAAATTATGTCATGGTCAAAAACAGAAAGCAACAATTGGGGATTAGAAACAGACATCTTGGCATACCGTACACATGTCTTAAGCATAATTCTTTGAATCGTATTGTCCTCTTCTATAAATTGGAGGCAATGATCAACCTCACCCAGCTGCTGATAGTGCGAAGGAACTATACCTATTTCAAGGATTATAATTTCATTTTTGTTTGGCTCAGAACAAACCCAGGATTCTGAAATTACAACTCAGTATAAACACTGACAACATCAAATGTTTACTTTTATATGTATGTTATGTGCATAGTAAAAAACACTACATCTGCATTTTAATTACTAAAACTCACATCTATATGACATTACCTCTGAAATACATGACCAAAGCTCATTTAAATAGCTTCCTTTTTAATCATTTATACCAGAAAATGTAGGATTGTGAGATATAATTCAGGTGTCCATGAACTGAATCTATTTTATCAATTTGTAGTTTGCCCCATTCACCTCCTAGTGTTCTCCTGCATTATTTCAACAAGATGAGGTGGTATACACACTACCAGTAATTTAAGGAGCTGATAATAGATGCATACCATTTTAACATTACAGCAGGGAGTCCCTGTCCTGCCTTTTCAGTTCATAGCACTGTTACTCAATGTAGCACCAATTAACACTTAAGTGATAGAGTTTCAGTTTCTAGGTAAAAACTAGAAATCTTTTTTTCATGTCTCTGTACTAGAGCCTGTGCAGTTATGATATTTAATCAGCTGAAAGCCCAGGGCATGCACTTGTAGTTATGTTATTATTTATAATTGAATGCAGCACTGCTGTGCCAAAACTTACTGGCATCATTTATGTAAGGTTTAATGGTTTCTGGTAGTTCCTGCTCTTCACTCACCAGGCTACTTTGCTATAATGTAGCAGAGTATTTTAAAAGACTTATTTGTGACTGAAGTCAATGGAGGTGGAGTAACAGTAGTGAAAATTGAAACAGAATAATTAATTTTCAAAAATAGGCATGATCCTTTTCCAATCCTGGCCAATTTTCAAACTTGTAAATATGATATAACGACTCAGAAGAGATAAATGGTAATAAGTGAAATATCAATTTTGAAGTTTAAAAAGACTTTAGCATCTGGTCAAATTATACACACCATATACAAATGAGAAAACATGTAAAATTAACAAAACATACTCTGGAAACAGAGTTTTCTGTGTGCTAACATACTACAGTTTGGCTATATTCACAACAGGATGGCTGGACTACTCCTATCATGGAAATTAGCACCACTGTTACACAATTATAATATGATAGTACCTGAAATAGGCCTACACAAGTTTCTCTCACTAAATGTTTATTAAATTCTTAGGTTATTATATCTTTATGGAAACATTATGAAAAACAATTTATTAGGCCAGTATTGAGATAAACTCACACTTATAATAATTTCATGTGATATCTTCCAATATCTTTCCTTTGATTTTTTCCTTTTCAAATCCTCATTTTGTTATCCTAAACGTGCATCTGATTATTTGTTGTCTCCAACAACACAAAATTTGTGAAGTATCTACTATATGTTAAATTGTAACCAGTATTTTGGGATGTAGCTTTGAACAGAATAAACTCAAATTTATGCAAGCAAATACCACTGTTACAAAATTCTGACTTCGCGGAGTTTATATTCTACCATAAATATCCTGTGAGGAATATTATCATTCTCCCTTCTAATAATATGCAAATGCAACGAAGGATCACTATATTAAAACCAGACTGATCAATATACATACTTTTACGATTAAATGTCCTTAATCTTAACAAGCAATGGCCAAAAGACAACCTAATTCCATCTTCTCCACTTGCTAACTATCAGTTTGAGACTGATATGTATTGTAAAAGACCGTGGTATTTTGCTATTGCAATAGTCTTTCTGTGAAGAAAAGCTGCTTTAAGAATAGCTACTGCTTATACACTGAAGCAGCAATTTAGAAAATATAGTAATATAACTGAGTTTGTTCATCTATATTTTTAAATATTACAGAAACAACAATCTCACAAACCTCTATATTTGTGAGTATTCCATGAATCTGCATCTGAAATATCCCGTTCATGTTTCCTGGCACATTGTAAAAACTTTTAAATATGTTAGCTTATATTTGTTCTATAGTCAAAGAACACATTATGGTGGTCTGCATTTGTTTATCACACTGTAAGATCTAGACATTAATGGCATAGGAAAGAAAAAAAAGATATATTAGAAAAAACATTAGATGAGGATTTAAAAGATGTGAGGTTATAATTCAGATATGCTAAAATTAGCATACTTTCAGTTTCCACAATTCTCAAGGGTTGAGAGTAGATGAGCTAATAATTGAAGGATTATTTTATAATTTTAGAGATAATTAATAGCAAAGTAGTTTACTCTTCTTAAAGTACTAAGAATTATGTGATACAAATATTAGCTTTTCATTTATTTAAGTGATTAAATATATTTCCCTGTGAAGTAAAACGATATTAAATCTAATTTAAGATGTTTATAATTATATTCAGTGTTTCATCCTTACCTTCATCATGAACAGCAAATTAAAATGAAATTAACTTTGTTTTTAATAACCTGAAATTTTAGTATGGGCACAAAAGATAATCTCTGTTAGAACTAATAAACTAAGTAATCGTTGTGACTAATTGATGATATGTTATTTATTATTATATGTAAGATTGACCATACTTCCTATCTATGTTTAAATAGAGCCAATTATAGAGTATTAATTCTACAAAAGAAAATAAATATAATTTGCTATTGCACATATTTGATTGGGTAAAAGGAGCATGTGATTAGACCTAACTCATTTGGGGCAAATAAATGAAGTCTTACCATATTCTGGGTAAGCAGAGAGCTAAACATGTTTAAATAGCATTAAAAGGACCATGTTATAATATTTTAAAAAAATGTTTTCACTGGGTTTTTAAACAGTTTATTATTTATTTTCCATAATAATTTTTTAATGTTAATGATTATTTCACATCATTCCCATGAACATCTATATGTTTTTATAAGCTTTGGGTTAGTTATTCTTAAAACTCTTTGGAATAGTTTACATAATTTCATATAATACAATTCTGAATGTTTGGTAATGTCACATATATTTATTTAAACAAAGTTACGTTTTAAAATTAATTATTTTATTAAGTCGATTCCATAGCTATATCATTAAGAAGTATTCCAATACATTTTTAGAGACTAGAGATTGTCTATGGTGTAATAAAATCTTATCAAATAAATTTAATTAATCATGATTTACTTTTCCAACATTACTGACATTGGTCAATACAGCCATTTTTTTCTGTTTTTTTTATTTAATCATTTTCTTTTATATGAGTCCGAAATCTACTTCAATGATTAAAATAAGGAGATTTTAAAGAAAAGTGTTATAGAATCAGGACATGGTTTATAGCCATGGTTCTCAGATAGTGTGTATGTGTGTGCAGAGGGATATATTTTGTCCTTCTAGGGATATTTGAAAATGTCTGGAGATATTTTTGATTGTCATTACTGGGAAAGAGTACTACTTGCCTCTGATGGGTAGAGAACAGGAATGGTGCTAAACATCCTACAATGCCCAGTTTAGCTCTGCAAAATGAAAAACTATCCAGTCCAAAATGTCAATGGTATCAAAATAGAAAATCCTGGGTTAAAGGATCAAACCAGATAGTGGAACACCCAGAGGAAAGCTACAGAGAGATACAGTTACCAGCTTGAGGACCTTAGATTAAAAAGGAGAAAATAGTTACTGGTGCTCAGTAAATGCTAGAATCTTGAATAAAGGAGCTTGCTGGTGGAAGTTATTACCTCAGAGGTATGCAATGACAACCAGGGACAAATATGATGCCATGGACCAAAATTTTTAAATGAAGATAACTTTATCTCTCTTTAATGCCTTGATGTATTATACATTTTAAAAACATAAGAAAGCTCTTCTGATTTTATTATTAAATAAATCCTCTAACATTATGATTTTCAAACCTTAGACTAATTCAGAATTATCCAGTGGAGCAAAAGTACCTTAGCTTCTGTCTCCTCTTTTAAGTGCCCGTGCTACCATTATCCAAATTCACCTGAAGATAGGTATCAAGAGAATCTTGGCAACAGAGTGTCCAGGGTTCAGAGCAACAATGAAAAGGGTGGAGAATGGAGCTGGGGTGGGTAAATGGAGAAAAAAATCTAACAGATATATCAGACTTTATTTTGAATTTTTATCAAGTTATATTGGTTAATTAGGTCTCCTAAAAAAAAAAACGGAAATTTAGATAAAGCTATCCCTTTTCTTTATTTCCAACAGTTTGTTCCCACTGACACATTTTTTAATGAGCAATTTGAGAAATTCTAAATTTGTATTACAGCATAATCTTTAATTTGTTTTCATAGAAGAAAACATTTTACATGAAGTTCCGTCCATAGTTTAAGATATTTGAAACAGTTGTTTTCCATCCACATTTTTATTTAATATGTTTCTCAGGAAATGTTCTTAACTAATGGCTTGTGCCAATTAAATCTGTGTGGGAACATACATTTTGAAAAATTGCATAATGTTATTCCCTTATAATCTAACTGTATTAAAAATCTTCATTGCTCATAGAGTCAATTTCAATATTTCTTTTTTGCTCTTAAAACAAGACCCCTAACTGAGGATTAAATTAAGTCTTTTCATAGAAGGCTCCCACTGGAATATAAATTACAATTTTTAGATTGCTGGTTCTCATAGCCTGTCTTTGTTATTTTTCTATTAAAGCTTCTAATTTTAGTATACACTATTAGTGTGTTTGGACCTAATGAGAAAAGGATGGCCAGAAAAGATGAAGATTAAAAGGCGGATAGGATCGGTTTGTGTCTAAAGACTGATCGGATGTATTCTTCATCAGAGAAACATGAGGAGCTCGTCTTTTACTTTCAGAGACTATACAAGTAAAATATCTCAGGGTTTATTTTTGTTTGCTTTTTGTTTTTCAGGTAGACTTTCAGCTTAGAAAGTAACTAAACCAATAAATAAATAAACAAAATATGAGGCATTAAACTGGGAACAGTTCTAGCTCTCTTTTGTATTTTAACTGTTTTCTTTTTGCTTAATTCTACAATGCTGTCTCAGTAGTCTTAAATGTGGACTACAGCAACATTCTTGAAAGTGTGGGACATAGAAAGGAACATCAGCATCACCTGGAGGCCTGTCACACAGGCACAGTCATGGGCTCTGTCTCAGACATACGCTCTGTCTCAGACATTCTGGATCAAGAATATCTGAGACACAGTCATGGGCTCTGTCTCAGACATTCTGGATCAAGAATATCTGAGGTTAGGCTCCAGGAATCAGCATTTTAGCAAGCCTTTCAGATGGTTTTGATTCAGCTAAAGTTTGAAAAGCAAAAGAAACCAACCACAAAACAAAAAAGGCAAGTAACCAAATGGGAAAAGATATTTATAAATGATACCACTGATAAGGGGCTAACATCCAAAATATATAAAGAACTCATACAACTCCACAACGAAAACAAAAAAATCTGATTTAAAATGGGAAAAGATCTGAATAAACACTTTTCCAAGAAAGACATAAAAAAGGCCAATAAGATATATAAAAAATTGCCCATCACTAGTTATAAAGAAATGCAAAATAAAACCATGATGAGATACCACCTCATACCTGATAGAATGGCAATTATCAACAAGATAAGAAATAACAAGTGTTGGAGAGGACTTGGAGAAAAGGGAACACTACCACACTGTTGGAGGGAATATAATTGGTGCAACCACTATGTACAACAATATAGAGGTTCTTCAAAAAATTAAGACTAGAGCTACAATATGACCCAGCAATCTCTTTTCTGGGCTCAAAAAATTTTAAAACACTTATATGCAATAACATACATACACCTATATTAACTGCAGCATTATCTACTATAGCCAAAACATGGAACCAACTTATGTGTTCTTTAGAGAATGATTAAATAAAAAAGATGTGGTACATATATACAATAGAATACTACTTAGCCATAAAAAATGAATATCACTGTGACAATATCAATGAATCTTAAGAGTATCATGCTAAGTGAAATAAGTCAGAAGGAAAAAAAGAATAAGAACCAGCCATTATTTAACTCACATATATGATGCAAAACGAAAAGCAAGTAAGCAAGCAAGCAAGCAACCAAACTAACCAACCAAACTTATAGATACAGATAATAGAATTGTGGTTACTAGAGAGGAAGGGGTTTGGATGAGGACAAAGAAGGTAAAGGGGATCCAATATATGGTGTCAGAGGGATATTAGACTTCAGGTGGTAGGCACACAAAGGAGTATACAGTTGTACACCTAAAATTTACATAATATTATTAACTGATTTTACCCAATAAATTGAATTAAAAAACAAATGTTTCTTTTGAATATTACCATATATTTTTGTAAATGTGTTTTGATTAATGAAGACAAGTATTCTCACAAAAGAGAAAAGATCTGATTAAATTAGTACCAAAAAAATAAAAAGAAAAAGAAGGAAAGATTAAGACTCCTACTTCCCAGTCTCTGTGGGAGAGTAGGAGACTAATTTAGATAAATGCCATTTATCAAACACAAATGGCTTATTAACATTGACCAACTCCCCAGTAATGTCTTCTAGTACTTTTCACTAGCTGATCTTGGTGCTTATTCTGTCTTTTGTTCTAGAGGAATTGAGTTCAATCTCTCTCACCTATTTTAATAGTCTTGAATAAAGACTTACTGCTTATTTAACAGGTTAACACAATTTTTCTTTGTCAGTAGTTACCTAACTTAAGAGTATTCACTTACTTCTCTCATTTCTATCTCTTGATCTCATTTAAATTACTATGAAAGCATACAAAAAAAAAAAAAAAGGATAGGTTCATAATGGCACTGAGAACAAGTGATGTAGTCATAAGTGTCTCAGGAACTTAATACTTAAAAGATAACAATGGGACAGTTGGAGAAATACACCAAAATGTAGGAAACCACAGGTGAATATTTAGAGAAGGTGGGAGTAGGGATAGAAATCCTTCACTGTTCTTTTTAATGAAGAAACTTTGGAGAGAGGTTTCAAAGTAGTCTAGATATATTAAAAGCAAGACAGAGAAATAGAAATAGAATCGGAATTAGTTAACAGTCCAGATAGCATCAACCATGTTAGTTCTCTTACTTACCCACTCAGCATCCTTGCACAAACCAGGTATGTGACAACATTATTGACTTTTTTGCAAAATTCAGAGATCATTCTCTTAAAAATACTAATAATTTACCTGATATGATTTTGGATATAAATTGTGAAGTTTTCAAATAAATATAGTTTATATAATATGAAAGTTTATCTCACATGACGAGAAGTCTAGAAGAATTACTGCTTATGTTTTGGCCCTGAACTCTCTTCTACCTTCTTCAGACTATTGTTTGTTTCTTAAATTTATACTGTCATTGTCTCAAAATGAAATATATACAGACATATTGATATTGAAACAAAGATTTATCTATCGGCAAATTGTTTTGGAATAAGAAAAATTTCTTATTATTTTCTTTTTAGTTTTAAGTAGTTAAAGTCAAAATTTTAAACATAAGAATGGATCTGTGTGTGTGTGTCTGTATGTCATGTTAGTTCATGTCTGTACAACATCTGAAACTAAACAACACAGTGGTCATTGTTTACTAGGAACTTTTAGTATCTATCCTATAAAGAAATTATTATACTTATTTTAGAAATAATTTTTAAAAATCCTTTTTCAACTCCATTTTTCTGATATTAGAGTAATTTTATATTTGAAATGTGATGCTTCCACATGCAATTTGTACTTGAAATTACTGTTTCAAAGAGAAATTATTCAAAATATATTTGACTTAAAATATCTTTGCTTATTCATTTTTTTAACTCTCTAAATTTAGATGTTATATGATGAGGTTCTATTTCTCTTAAATTAATAATAGAATGTGATAAATATTTTAAAATATATATACTTAAAGAGTGTCATTTATTTTTCATTCATTTGAGCTTTACATTCATTTTTTCTTTAAACTTTTAAGAAGTGTCTACTTTGTATCAGGCCCTGTATTTGCCACTATATAAATGACTATGCAAATTAGAAGATAATGTAAACATCTGTAATATATTTTATAATAATATATTACATATTATCTCTTTACATGGAATGTTATATATAATTATATAGTATGTAATCATATGTATACATTAAATATCATTATATATATATATATTACATATGTGTTATATGTTATAGACTCTATATAATAGTCCCATTTATTTATTTTTACTTTATTTCCCTTGCCTTTGAGGTCAAATTCATAAAAGTCTCTCTAAAACCAAGGTCCATGAATTTAGTGCCTATGTTTTCTACTACGTAATTTATTCTTTTAGGTATTATATTTAGGTCTTTGACTCATTTTGAGTTAATTTTGGTATATGGTGACAGCAGTCTAGTTTCATTTTTTTGCATGTGGCTTTCCAATTTTCCCTGCATCATTTATTGAAGAGGCTTTCTGTTCTCTATTGTATATTTTTGTACATGTGGGCAAATATATGTTTATTTATGGTCTCTCAATTCTATTCCATTGGTCTATGTGTGTGAGTTCCACCCCTCCCCTGCACCTGAAAACCATGCTGTTTTCATTATTGTTGCTTTGTAGTACAATTTGAAGTCTGGCAGTATGATATCTTTGGATTGTTCTTTTATCTCAGGATTGTTTTGGCTATTCAGGAGTCTTTGGTGATTCCATACAAATATGGTGATTTTTTAGTTCTATTTCTTTAAAAAATGCCACTGGAATTTTGATAGGGATTGCATTAAATGTAGATATTGCTTTGGATAATACGGTCATTTTTACTATGTTGATTCGTCCAATCCATGAACATGGAATATCTTGCCTTTTCTTTGTGTCTTCAATTTCTTTTAATAATATATTTTAGTTTTCAGTGTATAGGTCTTTCACAGGTTTCAATAGGTTTATTCCCAGGTATTTTATTCTTTTTGTTGCAATTGCAAAATAATGTTTTTTCACTTATTTTTCTAAAATTCCGTTGTTAGTGTATAGCAATGCAATAGATTTTTGCACATTAAGTATATATCCTGCAACTTTACCTTATTTATTGTTTCTAATAATTTTTTTGGTGGAGTTTTTAGGATTTTTTATATAAAAAATCATGTCATCTGCAAAAGGTGACAACTGACTTCTTCATTCTCAATTTGGATGCTTTTTTTCCAACACTAAATTGAATAAGAGTGGTAGAGCAGGCATCCTTGTTTTCTTCCTCATTTTATAGGAAAAACTCAGTTTTTCACTATTAACTATGATATTAGCTGAGGGCTTGTCATATACAGCGTTTATTATGATGAGGTACTTTCTCCTATCCATTTTATTAAGTGTTTTAATCATAATGGATGCTATAGCATATCAAATGCTTTTTCTGAAACTACTGATATATTTTTAGCTTTTATTTTGTTTATGTTGTGTATTACATTCATCAACCCCACTTGATTGATATATAATTTTTCTAATGTATTATTGTACTCGATTTGCTAGTATTTTGTTTAGAATTTTTGGATCTATATTCATTAGAAATACTAGTCTGTAGTTTTCTTTTTGTGTGTTTTATCCTTACCAGGTTTTGGTATCAGGGTAATATTGGCCTCATAAAATGAGTTAGAAAGTATTGCCTTTTTTCCAATTTTTTGAAAGATTTGAAGGAGAACTGATATTAAATCATCTTTGAATGTCTGGTTAAAGTTGCCGAAGCCTGTCGGCCAAGATGGAGTGCTCCCTGAGTTGGGGAGTGGGAACTGAAGAAAAGAGACAGAAGAGAAAGAATAGGGAGGGCTCACAGAGCAGTGGCCCCGACTTTATTTAGCACAGGAAAACTGAAATCCCAAGTATGCACAAACAATTGCTGACATTTGCATAAAAAGCCTGTTACTAATCCTATCTTCCTCCTTAAAACATTCAGCTCACTCCCTGGAGCCACAAAGGTGCTTTTCAGCCATTACAAGATTAGCAAAATATTTGCCAGCTATGTGGACATCCTGCTGAGTAAACAATCCCTTATTGGCCCCAAGGGGCAGCCATCAGGCAAGCTGCTCCCAAAGTCACTACTGAAGTTATCTCATCCTAGACTTTCACTTTTGGGGAACTTTTGGATGCTTATATCAATTTCCTTAATGTTGACTGGTCTATTTATATTTTTCAGTTCCTTTTGTGATTCAGTCTAGAATGTTTGTTAATTTTAAGAACCTGTCCATTTCTTCTAGATTATTGAATTTGGTGGCACATAACCTTTCATAGTTTTCCTGTATGATCCTTTGTATTTCTGTGGTATCCATCATAACTTCTCCTCTTAGATGTCTGATTTTGTTTATTTGTGTTTTCTCTTTCTTTCCTTTCCTTTTCTTTCTTTCTTTCTTCTTTCTTTCTTTCTTTCTTTCTTTCTTTCTTTCTTTCTTTCTTTCTTTCTTTCTTTCTTTCTTTCTTTCTTTCTTTCTTTCTTTCCTTCTTTCCTTCCTTCCTTCCTTCCTTCCTTCCTTCCTTCCTTCCTTCCTTCCTTCCTTCCTTCCTTCCTTCCTTCCTTCCTTCCTTCCTTCCGGTGAGTCTACCCAGGAGGTTTTCAACTTTATTGATCTTTTCAAAGAACAAGTTCTTTTTGCATTAATTTTTTTCTGTTGTCTTTTTGTTCTCAATGTAACTGAATTCTGTTCCAATTTTTATTATTTTCCTTTTGTCTGCTGACTTTGAGCTTCATTTATTTTTCTTTCTCTAGTTCTTTAAGATATAATTTTAGGTTGTTTATTTAGCATTTTTATTTTATCTTGAGATAGGCCTGTAATGATATGAACTTTTCTCTTTTTACCTCTTTCACTGTATTCCAAAGTTTAGGTATATTTTTATCGTTGTTTCTATGTATCTTTCAATCCCTCCTTTTATTTCTTCTTTGACCCATTCATTCTTTGGTAGCATGCTGTTTATGTCCACATATTTGTGGTTTTACCCACTTTTTTTTTGGAATTGATCTCCAGTTTCAAAGGATTGTGGTCAGAAAATATATTTGATATGATTTCAATCTTTTTAAATTTGTGGAGGCTATTTTTATGTCTCAACATATGGTCTCTTTAAGAATGTTCCAAGTGTACTAGAGAAGAATGTATAATCTGGTATTTTGGGATGAATGGCTCTGTAAATGTTGATTATGTCCAATTTGGTCTAATGTGTCATTTAAGGGTGATATTTCCTTATCGATTTTCTGTTTAAATGATTTATCCACAGCTGTCAACAGGTATTCAGGTCTTCTGAGATTTTTGTTCTGTTTCTACCTTTAGTTCTGTTAGTAATATATATGTGTGTGTGTGTGTGTGTGTGTGTGTGTGTGTGTGTAATATATAAAGATATATAATATTTATTTCTATATATACATAATTATTATGTATATATAAATATATGTGATATATAAAAATATATAATATTTTATATACTATTTGTATATTTTTATATAATATATAAATATATATTTTAAAAAATATTTTTAAAATTTTATATATTTTATATGTAAAATATATAATATATATGCATACATATATGTGTATATTAATTAGAATGATATAGAGCTAACCTGAACGTTCAATTATTGGCAAATAGTGATGTTTTTGTAGGTGAGTTGGTATTTGAGTTGTCTTAAAAGATCTATCAGGTAGATCCTTAGTAATTACCTATGGTTGGGCCTGAAAGATTACACAAAGGTTTTTAATAAGAGTTGAATTCCTCCAGAGTCACAAAATACTACTGATTCAGAATGATTTGGATATACGATATCAGATAGGCATGATGAAAAATAAAGTTAGAGAGCTAGGTTTATGGAAGGTCACAGAAGGTTTTTGAATACCATGTTGTGGAATTTATCTATAATTTCAAAGCCTTTTAAATATTTCTTTTGCCTTAATGTTAGAAAGATCTTGCAGTCTTAATCATGCACATGTATTGAAGGGTTTTAGCAAGAGATAGTGCCAATAATATTTGCTTTTTAGAACTATAATACTGTCACAAATTATTACTAGAGAAAAAAGAAACAATTCATAATGATTAAAAGTTAAAATTTACCAGAGAGGTATAAGAATACTAATTCTGCATATTTGTTTTATGGCCTTGAAAATATAAACCAAAATGGACAAAGAAAAAATCCACAATCATAAAGGTCAATGTTAACACTATTTTGGTAGAAGCTGATGAAATAACAAAGAATTAGTAAGCATATCAAATATTTCAACAATCCATAAATGCAAACATAGATTCAAAACATATTGAAAATTGACTAGGGTATATAAAAAAGATAATCTATTATACGATAATAAGTTTTTTCCAGAATTATGAGTTTGGTTTAAAATTTTTGAAAATCAGTCAATGTAATTCTCCCTATTACCAATGTAAAAAGAATATTTACATGATTTTATCAATTGATTTTTAAAAAAATTGTTATGATAAAATCTTCAGCAGACTAGAAAAAGAAGACATTCATTCATCAATCTGAAAGAGTATAGAAAGATGACAATTATATAGCTACCATTACATTTAATTGTAAAATGTAAAAAAAATGTTTTTCTAGATTGGAAATGATTTAGAATGTTCATTTTCACCATTTTATTTATTAGGTGGTATAGGTGAAAAAAAATAAGGTGAGTGATAGAAAATGAAGAAATAAAACTCACTTTTTATATTAATTATGAAAAAGGAAAATTAAACAAGCCTACAATAATATTAAAATTAATAAGTTCGCAAGGATTGATGAATATGGGATCAATATAGAAAAATCAACTGTATTTCTATAAATAGGTAGCAAGTAATTTTCAAAATCACAAAATTTAAAAATATGAATCTAGAGATAAATTTAATGAAAGGTGTTCAGAATATCATCAATTAAAGTTTTGAACATGTCAGAAACATGAATTAACGCATAAAAATCAAAGAATATATTTATGAAATAATTACCTTAATGTTTTAAAGATATCATTACTTCTCCAAAATTTTCAATGAAATTCTAATAAAAATTTATGTTGTGGTGGCAATTGATATTAATATTTCAAAATTTATCTTGTAATGCAAAGGATCAAGGATGCCTCACGTACTTGAAGAGGCAGAGCAATGTGGGAAGAAATTCTTCACTAGACATCAAGATTTATATTAAAGCTTTACTAATTAGGGGGTGGGGGAAAAATGACAATGTGGAATTCAGAAATAGTACCTAGCATTGTATTATGACCAAAGTGTCTTCAGTGGAAAAGTGTGGTCTTTTTTATATTCAATACTAGATCAATTCAATATACATAAGGACAAATCTTCTAGAAGTTTTATTATTTTGCTCATTCTTCAAGTTGCCTGAAATTATTTTCTGTGGATTTGTTAAAAGAATAAAGTTTATTTATCAGTATTATTATTATTTATTTGTCCATCATCCATGTTAAAAGATAATAACATAATAAGCTTGAAATAAATAAATCTCTAAAACTGTTATAGAATTAAAAATTGCTCAACTGGACTACATTAAAAATGTTTAAAATTTGTATTAAACAACACCAGAGAATAGAAAAGGGAAGCTACCAGGGAAAATATCTAAGACAGAAAGTTCACATAGAACTATATAAAAAAAACTAAAATTAAATAAAAAATGAAAGACAAGCCAAAATAAAAATGAGCAACTGATTTGAATAGGCACTGAATAAGAAAGATATCCAAATGGCTGATATTATTAAAAGCAACTTAACCATAGGGTGATATCTAGCAGTATGTTTAAAATTTAATTAAATTGACAGTTCCAAGTTTTGAGAATGGGAATGAAAACTAGAAAGAAATCAAGTATCCTTGCAAAAGAGTTTAAATAAAACATATGTAATGGTTTACGAATGCAGCAATGAAGAGAGTATGATATTATATTATGAAAATATTTGTCATGAGTGTGAGCATGCAAGACATTGAGAAAGACAGAAAGAGATGATATAATCTGAATAACATAATGATTTCACATCTAAAAAAGAAATGACAGAAAAGACTAACATATGAAGAAAGATGTTTTTACTTTCTGTTAAAATAATAAAAAATAGGGATATAAAAATAAAAAAAATCAGAAATAGTTTTTCTTCTTTTTCTGCATATGCTTTAAATAGCATAAGATGAAAATATTTTGCATAATTATATTAAGCTACTTTCGACACTAAAAACCAATAATGATAATACTGGGGGATATAATTTCTTAATTTCAGATGAGAGTGTTAATTCTAGCCTTTTGTCCTTTCCCTCTAGCTCTATGTGCCAAATCTCACACTGCTTACGTACATGTGTGTATTATTCGACTGGCACTTTTGAATGTGTCACTCAGCTTCTTACCTTCCTTTCCTTTTCATATCAACTGCCTTCCAAGTCTGAGTGCCACGTAACCATAGCCATGTAATGAGCTCAATGGAGCAGGTCCTGCCCTGTTCCAGGAACAGTCTGCAGGCTTTTGGCTCCACAAGTGTCTGTGGGAAGAAAAAACACCTATTTCATGGGTGAAGTATGAACAAACCACTACAGCCACCACAGATCTAAGCAAATTGTCTCATTGCTAATCAGTAATAAAACATATTCCTTACTCCATCTCTCTGCCTCTTCTGTCTACATTTCCAATATATCTCAATTTAGGCAGGGAATATAGTGTTATTTGTTGGATTGTCTACAATGTCTAGAAAAAAAAATTATGGCTTCCTGCCTGTCCTTGAGCCTATTTTTTCCTTTGAGACATTAATCTCTTTAGTACTGTTTTATATTCTATTTATATTGAATATTGTATCCCATAATGTAAATGTTTTCTACTCTACTGCCTCAGTTACCCAGTTAAGGTGAAGATGATAGAGTAAAATATTTCTATGTCTAGGATTGGTTAGAAAAATAGCAGAATAACAGTTACTACTATTAAAGCAATAGTAAATCTGTAAAAGACAAGAGAAAGTGGGTGAATCAGACAGAAGAAAATGGAACGTCACAAAGAAAGTTTCTAAAAAGTATGTACCATTGTGAAAATGTACAATGTAATATCTCTGCATTAATCTTTGGCTCATTTAATTTATATTAATGAGACTTGGAAATTAATTTTTCAAAGAACAGGCTCTAGAATTAAATTCTCTGGGTTCAAATCCAAGAACCATTGGATCTATACTTTGCAGCTGAGTTTTATAATCTGTGGAGGAGAATAATGACTAAATCTACCTCACAGAGTTATGTGGAAGATGTGAAAAAAATATATAGATAGCATTTTATACAGTATCTGTATGACTCCATAAATGTGATATCTATTATGATTACTATTTATATTATTATCATTACTGTGCTAACATGAAACATCTGTCCTTGGTATTTTAAAGACAAATATTTTTAATATGCAATTTTAGCTGATTATGAACTCATTTTTTAAAAATTAAAAACCTTATTTGATTTGCAGCTTCTTAGGAATTCTACTTTGTGGAGAAAAAAAAAAAAACTCTCAAGAGCACCTGAAAAATGGAAAGAAGTCATGGAATTTATTATTTTAATCTTACATGAATCCACACTATCCTCTTCTTGTTTAGTAGACTGAAAATTTGTGGTAGAGATGACAACGCACTAGCAGTTCAACACTGTTAAGGGTTCCAGTAGCTTAAGATAAAGTGGCTTTGCTTTTTTCCCACAGCTTTGCCACTAACAGGCCCCAAAGCCTTGCTTGATAGTCAAGTTATCAGATGATTGTCTAGAGTCACACAAAATGTATTCAAATCTCTGCAGAATCTTTTTGTCATTATTTTCATGGTCTATAAGTTAATAAGAAGATGCCAAGTACCTTTAGAGCACTATAATTTGGTGTTTTGAGGGGTGGGCACAGATGCTGCATCCTATTCTTTAATATAAAATGCAAAAAAAAAAGTCACCATAGCTTTCAATAGCTTTAGCACAGTGTCTAATTTCAAACACTGCATATTAAATCGGTTATGCTATAGAAGAAAACTTTCCTAAATAGCCTTGTCAATTCCTGGCTGCTTTTAAAAAAATTTCTCTCCTCTTCTTCGTTCCCCTACCCCACCCTGCTCTCTCCCTCTCCTTCTCTCCTTCCCTCTCTTTCTTCCTTTCTTCTTCTCTCCTTCTCTCCTTTCCTCCCTACTCCCTACTACTACCTCTGCCACCCCTTTTTTTTTTTCTTTTTAGCCTTAGGGATATTTGTAAGGTCTTTGCAATTAATATCATAATTACATTTTGATTATAAATATTTCTAAAATGTAATAATATTTTTAAGTAAAGGGTATGTTCACATTCGAATTGTTAGGTAAATGTTTTAAAAATAAACAATTTGTAATTGTCAGTGGTTATATCTGGGAAGTGCATTTTAAGATATTATTCTTTAGTATTTTTTTGCATTAAAAAATTATCTTCAAAGAAAAAAGTCAATAACCAATGAAAATAATAAAGTTATTAAAGTAAATAGTATACATAAATGTACTTGGTAAATTTTAAATACTTATATAAATGTAAATAAATGTTATACAATTTGTATGTCCTTTCAGAGAACATCAAAATTACATCTTTCAAACCACACTTTGTTTCAGAAATAATATTCTCTGCTTACACAAAGCACCTAAAAGTACCTTCCAAATACTATTCTATGTATTATCACTGTGTTTCTTTGAGACTATTAGTATTTTTTTAATGGTCAGAGAAAAAAGCAGACAGTTTGATTATCTAAGGTCATGCAATAATAGGTGTACAAATGAAGTCTGCTGCTCACACTCAATATCTAATTCAGAATTGATTGCTTCTAAATACTGCTTGGAGAGAAAAACATCAAGATTTTTACAAACTGCTTGGAGAGGAAATCCTTAAAATTTTTTGCAATACTGAGAAAGTTCTCACATAATCATCCACATGCCATAAGAACATATAAATCCCAGATCTTTAAGGATAACTAAAAGAAGCAAATTTAAATAGGTTGATAATACTGATTTCATCATCTTAAATGCAGAGTTTAAACTGTCAAAGTACAATAAAGAACAAATAGAAAACAAATACAAAATAAGAATATTTTAAAGCAGTTTGTTAATGCATGACAGGTAACAAATAAATTACATTAAATTTGTTTGCATGTAATGCTTTCTCCAAACCAGTTTTTTGGAATGTCTGAAACGAGCAAGAAAAAATAGTCCTCGACCCTTGGAATAAAACTTAACACATTATTATTACACTTAGGGAAAAAACAAAACATGAAAATATGTGAAAGGTACATTTAGTTTTTGTGTAAAAAGAACAAATGAATGGGCAAAATAGTACTGCATTCTCTTTGAGAATCACAGTTTGTAGCAATTAATATTTATCTCATTAACTTGGGGAAACTCTGGGCACAGAATGCTATAATTGCCCTTCTTTCTTCAAGATGAATGAAAAGAGCATTATAAATTCTGTATACTTCAACTGCCCTAAAAGATATTTGCTTATTTTAGTTTCATAGGCAAAGCATGGTTATTGTTTCTCATACAATATCTGCTACTACTCAAATTGTTCTTCTCTAGTGACCTGAAAAATAAATTGCAGTGAGAACTGTAGGAAAAATGCATTAAAAAGAAAAACAAGTATTATTGAATTTAATAACATCTTTCTTAATTGCTACAACAGACAATATTTTCATACAACTCTTTTTGATCTGATCCACACAAAAGATGGAGAGAGGTGTCCCTCATAATAAAGAAAAAAACACTTCCTTAGTTTGTATATGAATTTCATTCTTTCCCTTATTTTCACATATCTTCCTTCTTCCATTCTTCTTTCCTTTTACTATCATTAAGCATTTGCTCTTCCCTTGCTCTTTTTAAATATCTTTAAAATAAAAAAAACAAAAATAAAAATTATAATTTTATGTAGAAAAGCATAATTTAGCATTCATTAAAATATCTTAAAATTTATAACACATTTTAAAAAATTTACATTTGAAGAAAAATAAGTGAGAAAAATATAACCACATATTAGTCATTTATTTTATTACCCTAAATCATTTATTCAATTTCCCTGTGTAGTCAGTCACTAAAATGTAGTCATTGCTGTCTTTATCTTATAATTTCAAATAGTTATATCTATCATTATTATTATTTTAATCATGTATTTTATCATTGCAAAACATTTTTAAAATGTTCTTGTTTCATAAACAATTGGGTCTTGACACCAATTTTTATTGATTCTTTTAATTAGGTAATTCCATTTCATTGTTATATGCATGAAATGAAAAAATATATTACATTTAATTTCTAGCTATTTCTCTTGGTACCCTTAATCCCATATTAAGAATAAATGTATCCTTTGGAGATTTATAGATGGTAAGGTTTACAAGAGACTTTTTGGAGGTAGATGTTTGTTTTTCATGCAGTCACAGTTTGAAGAGTACCTGTTGAACACCTGTGAGGTCCATGTGGGAAGCTCTATATGTGTTTCCTGTAGTCAGAGGATACATGAGACTTGTGTAAAATTCCTGCTTGACAGTACTACTGGTCTTGAGACGGGTTAGCTAGCTGTTGAACAACAAACTAAAGTAGATTTTTCTGCTTCAGTGGGATCTGCTTGAATTAGATGAAAATATTTGAAGCTGAGAGGAAAGTAAACAGGAAGATGTCATTCTAGGCCATTTTCGAAAGTGTACCTGGCAATGGAAATAGACTTCAGCAGAGTAAATCTGGTAACAAATTAACAGATGCAGCCAGTCAAAGGGAAAAAGCATGATCCACAGAAAGAGCATTGCTGTGAGGTATCCCCAGTTGTGGAAGAGTTGTTTTGATGAATTACAAAAGCACTCCATTAGAAGTCTGCTTTTAACTTCTAAGATAGCACAAGAAAATGTTATCTTAAAACATATGACCAGTGATTGAAGACTTGTAATGTCCTCTAATTTCTCACCATTCATTCCATCCCTAGACTTCCATACTTGGAAAAAAAAGAAGTAAAGAACTGTGAAGAGGAGCAACAATGAAGAGAGGAGAGAATGAAGTAATCATCTGACTAGATTCTTATTCTCAGGGTAGAGACTCCTGACTCACTACAGGGTGGAACTCAGTTTTGGAAAAGAGTGCAAATAGATTTGTTTTGTTTTGTGTTGTATGTTTTGCTTTTATTATAAAAGACTTAGCTTTCTATAGCTGGTTCGTTTTTTAAAACTGATATATTTTGTTAGTCTAAGTACACAGAAACAATAATGAGTCTTGTAAAAATTTCCTAACAAAAAGAATGAATTCCAACACAATGCAATATATGTGTGTGTGTGTGTGTGTGTGTGTGTGTATATATACACACACACACACATATATATAGGCATATATATATGTATATATATATATCTATATATATATATATATGCCTTACTGTTGAACTGTACACCTGAAACACTGATTTTCATTAAACAATGTCACCATAATAATAATTTAAAAATCTAATTCCATCAAATTAATATAAATGATCCCTGGAACACAAAAACAAAATTGCTGTAAAACTTCATTTCATTATTCATGGTTTTCATCCTATTGTTTTCTACCATCAGGAAAAGCTAGTCATGCTTTGTATAACTCCACCAGTACCCATGTGGGTGCCTCAAGTAGAATTCTTAGAATTAGTAGATTTCTTAAATAAGCCTTAGAGTATGTGTCTTACAAGTTGTATTAGATACAGTTAAATTATATTCCAAATTGGTTGCAATAAATAAATATGCACTTTTCCATAACCTTTTCAGTAACTCATTTATTTTATAATTTCAAGTAGAATTTTCAATCATCTAAATTTTTAATTTTTTTATAGTTGCATATATTATTTTTTTCCTTTTAAAATATTTTATATCTTGTTTTAAAAATATGGCCTGCAAAAGTCATAAAATTATTTGTTTTTAATTGTTTTAAAGTTTGGGCTTATTAATATTTAAATATTTAATCTACTGATTGCATATGGATATAAATATTAAAAAGTTATTTAATTTCTTAATGTTATTTATTGATTAGATTATTTTTGCTGGTTACTACTCTCTATTTGATTATATAACAATGTTTAGAATATAATTCTAATTTTGCAAAAAGTGGCAAATGTGAATATCTGTAATGTTTAGATTTATATCCATTTAAAATAAAATGTATAATATACATATGCATTCGTAGAATGCACAGAGTAATTATTTTTCAGCTGATTTTTCTGACTTTTAGCACATAATAATCATAAATTATTTTTAAAGGTGATTGTATATAAAGATTTTTAAATAATAGTCATAAAATAATGGTTGTATCTAAAAAAGAACTATAAATGTAAATATAATATAAAAATAGTGGCATAAGCAATATCAAAATGGACATACTGTTTTATTTAATACTATTGGAATATACATTTTCTTTCTGTTAACCAAGAGACAATATGAATCAAGGTATTCTTTCAAACTTTATCCTCTTATAAAATTAATTTTAGTTCTAGAAATCATAATAATCGAAACCAACTATGAACACTTATACATCATATTGCTCATGAATACTGTGTTTATAAAATAAAAATTATAAATAATCTATATTTCAAACACTCCAGTATCTTGGGACTGTCTTATTTCTGTTGTGTGATGCTTTAAAAAAAAATCAAAAAAATGATCAAGAAAAATGATCAAGAAAAATCATTAACAAAGATGATTAAACTTTATATTCTATTAGAATTGTTTTCATATATATTTGCTCACATGGGGAAATGTTATTAACATTATACATGAGAAAGTAACTTTGAACAAAACAATACACACATTTGTTAAATGAAAACTGCAAGCTATGAAATAATGTGTACAATATGGTATTATAATTATAAATTCATGAGGAATGTTTATCTGCATTTTCTTGAATTCATTTGTAAAAAACACAAGAATAGTTGTAAAAAGATAACAGTAAATGTTATTTTTTCCACAAAGCATTATATAATAAAAAAGGGGAAATAATTAACTTTTTTAAATATTTCAATTTATAATTTTTGTTTATTATAAGCATATATTAAGAACAAATATGTACATGTATAGTTTTCCAAAATTTTAAAGCCCTAAAAAGTATACACCCAAATATATATAAATTCAATAAAACATAAAGTAATTTGCCACAAAATATTAATAATTATTGATTAGTTTTTTCTTTTAAATGTTTTTGACAAGTCTCCAGTTATTTTATAATGCTTTAAAAATATATTAATTTACTTAATAGTAACATCCCAAATTTGTGTTTGAAGTAACAGAAAGCAATCTAAAAGATTTTAATTCATATACATACTATACACATCTATCTGTAATTTCCAGAAGACTAGAAATAAAACTTAATATTTAAAGTAATTATTATAATCCAAGAGATATAAATGTACTCCTATTTATATTTTCTATAATAAATATTTTATACACTTAGCCATGATTTATTTTATAAGCCGAATTTATTTTTGCTTTTAAAGTAAGTGTTTACGGGTAAAATAGTAATGTATTTGTGAATATCAAAAACTGTAACACTTAGATGTACTTTTCAAAAGTAAAAGGTCCTAGAGATCTATCATGAAACAGATATCTTGCTTTGTTTGAAAATCCAGTATCCAAATTTGCAACAATAAGTAAATGTCCCTCATGCTGCAACCAGATCAAAGTTGACAGACAAGCCCCAGAGCAGGTTACTGCTTCAATTACTTGACATCTATAATGAATACAAAATAAGTTCCAAAAGATTTCTGGATATCTGTAGGATACTGGCAATAGCTCAGAGTAATATGACATTGATGATGAAGCTTGGGCAAGATAAAAGTTTCCCCAAAAAAGACAGACATTGTTTTTTTGTGGCCTTTGGTTTGGCAACCATTAACTATAAATGCAACAGCTGGCCAGTGAAAGGATGGTATCAGGACCAGTTTAAGAATGCTGAGATGTGATGCTATTGGCAGGCTGCCTACGTATTTGAGATGGAATAAGCCCAGCAACTGGACGTTTTAGCAGCTGGCCAAACAAAGGATATTGTTCAGATATTTAACAGCTGATAATTGAGCATTCTAGAAATATTTATTGAAAAGAAAGTGGTTACCACATGGGTTGGCAAATGTTCGGAGATAATCGATATTCAAAGTTTGAGAGAAGGATTTTGGGGAAGATAAGTCAAGAAACACAAAACTGTCATCTCCACTCTTTCAGGAAGATTTTCAAGAAGATTAGACTAGAGATTCCATATTATAAGATGAAATAAATAATGCTTAAACTCTAACACTGAATAGCCATTTTATTATACTCTGGCTGTTATTTTCTTTTTTTCATTGCTAATCAATTCTCTCGCCTTAATAAAATCCATTATTTCTTTATTGCCACCTCACTTTTTCCTAAACTGATAGTACTATATAATATACCTATTTAAACATTCTTGCTATAATCTTATGGTGTAAGATTGTGTGTATTTTTCATTAACTAATATATTTAACTAATTTTAGAAAGTTCATTTAGTCAAAAAATATTAAACACTTGAAAGATCATTCATTAAGGATAAAATAAGAAAAAAGAAACATACATTTAATTGACAGTAAAGATGAAGTCACCTTGTTTTATTGGCGATGCATTTAAATACAGTAGAAAGATGCGGCAATTAAAAAATCTCTGAAATTTTGGTTTTCAAAGCTTAAATTATACCCTTTAGTTATAATTTTGACATTATTTAAAAAGCTTTTGTGTAATAAAATATATATTTATTTTTGAAATTAAGGATTATAATATATATTAGCAATGATTTACAAATCTGAGTTAAGTAGAAATAACAATGAATTGAATTTCTATGCAGATATTTTGTGATTTGTTTTCTATGTTTAGCTTTACAAATGCTTCCTAATTGAAAAAATCACTTTTAACTCAAAATCACTATTTTAAAGTCTTCCTACAGTATTCACTAAGATACTTCTCATATAAGAAATGTTCAATAAACATAATTATTCAAAGAAACTGGTAAAATTTGATTACGGCAGTTCCCACTGATTTAACTTGAAGAGATTTCTGACTTCTCTGAGTTGAATATCTAATGGATTTTCTAGGATGTGATGCCAAATGAAATACACCATATAAATTTAAGAGGTAAATAAAGATCTCATCTCACTTTATCTATTGCATGCACCATATTGAAAACAAGGGACCAAAAGTAAGAGAAGAATCAGCTATTACTCTAAAAGGACATATGGGCAAACATATACATGTAAAGACATTAATCAAAAATAAAAAAGAGTTCAAATCCATGAAATGGTGATTTGAGTTATAAAGGGTTTAATGAACATTGAGTTTATAAGCTCTGTAGAAGCATGGTCATGTTTCACAATATAATTCATGCTGGCCAACAAAAGAGAAAAAAAAATACTTTCTTGCTTGCCTTAAAAATCTGTAATCTTTAAAATACCTTAAAATTTTTGAGAAATAGAAGTTTATAAGGTAACACTTCTATTTTCAATACTCTTTTTAAGACAATAGAATTTAGAATAATTAACCTTTTACTTTCAAGACAAAAATCTTAATAATTTTGTCCATTTTAAAGAAACATTATAGACTACATAAAAAAACACAGTAAGAATGTATGTTTTTTTCTGTGTAACTTATCCATATATATTCTACTTTCTAAATGTCTCATCACTCTTATAAAAATTTGCAGCAATTTATTATGTTTAAATTTAATCTTTTAAAATACCTTTTTGTTAGTAGAAATAGTAATTAGAAAAAGCAAAATTGTTTTTGAAAACTTTGATTTGATTATATCTTTCCATTGTTATATTCTGATGTCCTCAAAACACAAACTACTATAAGCATTTTAGGGTCATCATTATTTTACTACTTCCTCTTGGTTTTTAAACCAGCTATCTTAAGATCTTACAAATGATGCTATTCTTATGATTCTAGTGCTTAAAATGATTCTATTTCTGCTTAATGGATATACTACTTCTTTATATATATTTTAAGAAAATAAATAAATCATGCTTAGCTTATAGTTTATAAGAGCATATTTTATTATTTTGTCGTCATAGCTACATGTATAATATTATTATCTATATTTACTGATAAGACAATTGGGAAAGAACACTTCAAGATGTTAATTGGCTCATCAAGGAGAATATGTGCTTGAGTGAACACTCAAGTTCAAATATTCTTTCTATTAACTGGGATAAAATTATAATATTAAATGTATTTTCTGGACTTCACTATTATAAAAACAAATTATTTTATATGCAACTAATTAAATTCATTTTGCACTACAATTTTAGAGTGGAACATGAATTAATCAAATCAATTTCTTCATATTAAGTTATAAAAATTAGGACCTGGAGTAGTAAGGAAGTGACTTGCTATAATTCTGGTGATAGTATTAGAGGCTGAATAATTATCATAATTTCTAAACTCTTAGCACTGGGCTCTTTCAACTACTCCTTTATTTCCTGTCTCTCATTAATTATACATGCAGTATAATATACAATACATTAAGAATAGCCTATAAAATTCAGGTCCCAAATTTTAGTTTCTGTTATTTCTTGTGCTTTACACATTCAAGTTGGAATTGTGAACAAAATTTGGTAAAACAAAAGTTTAAACAAAGATATTTAATATATATTCCTTAATATAATTGGCCTATTTTTCTTATAAATTTTCAATTCAAGCATCAGAGACTTGAAACATATAATCACTTTTAACTGCTACCTACTCTCTCATTTTGGGCTATCCATCTGTATTTCTGCTCTAGAGAAATGTAGAGGATATTAATGTAACTGAATAAAAATGATAAGTATGAAAGCAAGAGTACAATCTTTGTGGCTTTTGTAGTAACTTCTTGGGTTGAAAGAAAAAAAATAAACTAATTGAGTTTTATTTCTTACACCAGTTTGCACTTCAAAATTGTCTTTGGTATTAAAATAGATGCAAGAATCTCTAGATACCCTGTAAAAAGGAAAAACAGTTCTTTAAATCTATGTGGTAAACCTTACATACACCTAATCAGATTACAATAAAACAAAAAAAACCACCTATGTATTGAAATTATGTCACTTTTATTATACCCATAAATTATGACAATGGCTTTTTAAGTTGTAAAAGACCATTGTGATTTATAAGAACAATTCTTCTGAAGCCATGATCCAGTGTTCAAGATCTGAGAAATTTTACATATGTAACAAAGTTTCACAATCATTTCATATAATCATCCTTTACCTCTATCACTCAAGACACATTTTAAGGGTGAGGAAATACCTAACCTCCAACATTCCTTCTTACATTGTCAATAGGCTTGGACTTGATTTTATCCTAGCCCAGACCTGTATGATCTATCTTCTCCACTTCATATTTTCTATTCTCAGTTCCCAGCCCATTAGACTTTTATTCTCCCTTCCCCAATAAGGTCCTCCTTAGCTCTTTTATATGTAGATGAAATATGCTTTCTGTCATTCATTGTAGAAAAAGGATGTTTCTTAAAAAAAAAAAAAAATCTGTAAGCACTGGCTTGAAGGCCCAAAAGTGCATATAAGGGACACTGTTTTGTATGCTTAAAAGATAACAATCAACATTATGCAGTAGCAAAAAATGGTAAAAGTGTCACCTGCAGTATCTGGAGGCATATTATGTATAAAATAAACTTGTGGAATGAGAAACTACAAAGCAATATTATTGTTGGGTGTCTGTTTGCATTGACCTCTTTTGATGAGAAAGAAAAGAATTCAGAAGGAATCTGCTAGTTTGCAAGCAAGACTGAAAGATTTTAGAGAAGTTCCAGAACCTCATAGTTTTGCAATGTTAGAAAAGCCAATCAATTTTATAAAATGAGAAAATTTTTGAGGAAATAAAAAAAAAAAGACTGAATAAGGGTATGACATAATCTTTGTTTCAGACAAAGACTAGGTAGAGACCTAGGAACAACCAAATCTTTTTGCTTAGACAAAATGACTCAGGAAAAAAAAAAAAGAATATCGACTATCCCACCAAAGTTAGATAAGCTCAAGGTACATGCAAACACAACTGAGTAAAGTAGAACCAAGAAGAGGATGTAAAAGAAAAAGAATATGCTGGAAATTATTTTGCAAAAAGAACTTTGGGCTTGTTATTTTACACATGGATTTCACTGTTTGTGAGAGATGTACTGCTACATGATTCACTGACAAGGGCAAAAACAAAACAAAATGCTATTTAAAACTTAAAATTATCTTTAGACCCCTAACAAACTAAGGGTGGAAAACAAGCTAAAAATGCTACTCATCTGTCCAGACTCTAATGGCTTCTTCGGGTATGGTCAAGAACAATGCAGAAAAGTGAGCAACTCCCAGAGTGCAGTGCTATGTGAAAGCTGATATATTATAATAAATTGCAAACATATATGTTTGGGGAAAGAAAAACTTAAATTTTTATTTCAAGTATACAATGTAAAAAGACTCTTTTATTCTAATACGTTTAATGATGTGTTTCAACTTGGCAAAGTTAAAATAGCAATTGGTTTAAGTTTTATCCTATTAATGTCTTAAAATAGCTCCCTATGGAATTTAAATTTAAACTCTATGTGTTCAGACATTGTGTCAGTTCTGTTCACAGGTATATCCTCAAGAACTAGAGCAATGCCTGCTATGTGATAGGTGCTCAATAAATATTCACTGACTAAATAAATCAAAACTTTTTAAAATTTTGTTTTGTTGAGCACTCCACCTCCTATAACATTGTGGCCAGATCTCAGGAATTATGAGGCACTCTCTATTATCAACAGCAATTTAAAGCTTCAATTTTAAAGTATATATAAACTTCACCACCTATTGTGCCCTCGGGGCTGACTAAAGCTAAGAATCTAGGCTTTAAGGAATAAAAAAGAAGCATGATTTGGCCCTGAGTTATCTATCCTCTTTATCTTCAAGACCCAGTCCCTCTTGTTTATTGGGCTATGGAGAAAGCAGTAAATTGGCTAAGTCCTGCAAAAGTACTAGAGTGTAGTTGTAACTTTTTAAAAGTTTCTTTGGAAAACACTGAAGAATAGAAATGTTTTTTGTAGGCTTAATTCAAATGTTGGTTCTCTCATGGGTAAATGTGTGAGTTTTCCAATGTTTCCTTCACTCATTCATGCCTCACATTTTCCTGTGATATCCCCTATGGGCTATTCTCTAAAGTCCAATGCTCAGTCCCCTACAGCTGGCTGCAGGCACCTCTCACTCTGCACCTGATGAGCAACATGATCAGAGCTGAGTAGATATTTGTAACTGTGTGCAAGATACGCTTTAGGAATATGTCAAAAAATTGTTCATATATTTTATGCTCAATGGTTAAAATTAGGTTTCCTCAAGAACCAAGTAAAGAGCCATAGAAATTTTCAAAACTTTAAAATCTGAGAAGTATCACTGCGTATTAAAAAAGCCATTAAACAAGGTATCTTTTGCATCATTGGCAATACATTATAAAATTCTTTTAACTGCTGTCTCTTAATTTTACTGAAGTAAGCATATGAGCAGAAGGAGCCCCATCTTTTACAGTCAACCCCAACTCCCAAACTTCACTACACTTGAGAACTTATCACGGCATTTCTGGATCACAGGGCCCTGTGGGAAATTAGAAACCAGTAATACACACATACACACAAATACACACACACACTTCACACTGCGATACTCTATGTGAGTAATGTGTAAAAATCACTACTTCTACCCTAGACAAAATTAAGTGTCTTGAAGTTTTGGAAAGCTAACTTTCCTAAAAACTTCAAAAACACTTTGTATTCATTAATTGTTTTGAAGTATAGTTTTTACATTAAAAATGCTAATAAATATGAATTATGTGCCTCTCACTTACATATATTTTGTTATCAGAAGTAGCAAAAAGGGTTTTCCAAAAGGGTCTCTGAAACACTAGAAATTAAGAGAAAGGAAGGCAGTACAGGGGAAAGGGGTTTACAGCAGTGACAAGAGAAAATGCCTATAATTTTCCACACACTTTCTGACAGGGCTCTCAGTTATAGGTGTTTAATTATGTTGAAGAAATTATTATATGGCTGAGGAATATCAGAAACTGAAAAAATATTTGTTACTTATCGAAAGTTAAGATTCTTTGTTTCCGAACAATTCTAGGGTTATGAAGCTAGAATGGCTTCATAACTGAGACAAAGGACAACAAAATGATAGATATCAGTTATCCTGAGAAATGGGGTACTTGACAACTTCAAAGCCTAGACTTCCCGGCAAGTCTCCTGCAAAGTGTAAGGCACAAGGCAGAGGAGATCTGTCAGTATAAAATGGATACTTACTAAACCTTGCACGACCAGGGGACATTCCTGTACTCAGTCTTACATTCATTCTTACAACCTTTTGTCATCAAATGAGGCAAAAAGAGTAGAAAAATGTTTCTTTAAATAGTCAGAAACACATTCTATTGTGACATTTCTTACCTTCTAAATAGAGTAGTATATATTTTCTCAGACTCAGATATTTTATAACTTCTTCCATATCCAAAATCCAATAGAGAGAAAGGGGAGGATTAAATGGTAGGAGACTGAAGTTTTGTTTCTGTGGTCTTAAAGGGTTTATAACAATAGATATAGTTTGTTTGTTTGTTTGTTTTTCAGAGTAACTTAATGTTCTTCTCTGTATATAACAATGCAGGCCCAAAGGTGAAAATCCAAATTCGATTCCCAAACCTTGGAGAATAATTGAGTTTAGAAGGAAGTCCTAAAGGAAATTGTTTTAGTAACTCTGATAAACGGAAGCTTTTCTAAAAGCCTCTCACAACATTTGTCATTGCTGATTACTTCCTCCTTCCTAAAATATATTTTTCACTTGGTGTGTTGGTGAATTTTATGTGTCAGTTTGACTGGGCTAATGGATGCCCAGATAGACATAAAACATTGTTTCTGGATGTGTCTGTGAGGGTTTTTCTAGAAGAGATTAATAATTGAATCAGTAGACTAAGTAAAGAACATCCACCCTCAGTGATGCTGGCAGGAATCATCCAATCCATTGAAGTTCCCACTTGCACAGAAAAGTGGAAGAGAAGTAAATTGTCCCTCTTGTTGAGCAGAAACACCCATTTTCTGCTCTCAGACATTGGAGGTCCTTTTCTACAGCTATCTATATATATTGATAACTGTATCTGTATCTATATCTATCCTATTGGTTTGATGCTTTTACTGGAGAACCCTAACTAATATACTGGGTTTCATACATGCCACATTCCACTGATTTCCCTCTTACATCACTGGTTAGTTCTTTACAATTTCATTTTCTTTCTTTGCAAGACTGAATATTAAATTAATCCAAGAGTTAATTATTTATCTATACTTATCCCTTGAATGATTCTATACAATGTTGTGGCTTTAAATGTAATTGATAGTTATGATTTCCAAAATGAACATATCCAGTTTAGATTATTTACTCTTCTGGACTTCCAACTCTTACACCTAATTGCTTATTCAATGTCTCAACATAGATACCTAAGTGAAGTTTCACTCTTTAAATGACAATGCTAACTTTTTTTCCCCTCTCAAACCTACTGCTCTCTGTCTTTCTCACCTCATCAAATGAGATCACCATTAATCTAGTTGCTCTTGTAAAAATCTAGGAAATCACTATCACTCCTCTCATTCTACCTCATCTTACATTCATTTTTACTTTATCCTTCATTATCTTTCACAGGTGTTATCCTCCAAAACCTCTTGCACTTCATTTCAGGCCTGTGTATTGGAAGACTTGAACTAACACCCTCTGCATGGCCTATAAGACTGTCAAGGATCTGACACCGGTCTACTCAAATATCTTACTTAATGGCATACCACTCTTCCATATTCTTGTTATTTCTCAGAACAAAACAAAATACAAACACAACAAGGCTTTTTCCTTTACTTTTGCATTTTTCATCCGTGGTATGGTCAGAGTTCAGCTCAAACTGAGGAAGTTAGCTGGAGAAATTCCTGGAAGCTGTTGTGTCCAATCATTTTAAGAACAGAGATGTGCTGCATTAAGTTACAATTTGTTTTCTAGATTTGTGCTAGCTTTTTACTTCCCCAACAATCATTTGGGGAAGTAAGTAGTTCACATTATTAGCCTGCATTGTGTGAATAATGAAGCCCGTTCCCCATTTAGATTATGCAAATTACAGGAAGTGAAAGTGAGAACTCTTGGTCAGTAATTGGGAAAATGTGGGACTCATTCTCTTAGTTTCTGGTTTGGCAAACTATAGGATGGGAAAAAACAAAAAACAAAAAAAAAAAAAACAAGCCCTTGGCAAGGCTGCTATAGCAGGATATGAAATCAAACACTGAAGAAGCTTTTTAGGAGCCTATAAAATGTTAAAGCTACTATAAATCTCTCATTGCACCACAAAAATAAGCTTAATAAATCAAATCATTTTGGAGAGACCCAGGTCTAACTTTTAGAACTGATAACAAATGTGAGTTTTGACCATAGATGTTTAAGTTTTGGCACTCACAAGAAAGGGCAAAAACAACGAAGTCAGATATTGTTCAGGATGCTTAATTCTTAGAGTTTATAGCTTTTGGAATAAAGCCTCTGATTTCCTGGTGCCGAGTGTCTCATAAGTCTGGGACTCGATTCTTCTTTAAATGGTTCATTTGATTTAACTGCACTCAATGAATGCTTTAGCTACTAGAAGTATTGAATATCTATTCTATTAGAACTCTGAATATACTTATGATTACTAGCTGTTCTATGCATGTAAGTCATGTTTTAGTTTAAATGCACTACATTTACACTGTCCAATAGAGTAGCCACTAGCTTCATGTGGCTTTTGGCACTTGAAACATAGTAAGCCTGAATTGAAACATGCTGTAAATATAAAACACATACTATATTTTTGAAGTCTTAGCATAAAAGAAAAATATATATATATACAATAATTAATGAAGAATTTATATATTTATTGCATGTTGAAATTGTCATATTTTGATTTATTATTTTGATAAATTTTATTCTTAAAATCAATTTATCTTGTTTCTTTTCCTTTTAAATGTGGCTACTAGAACATAAAATTATATATGTAACTTACATTTCTATTGTACATGTCTAGTCTGCCTTTTAAAAATATCATCCATTACATGGTTAGATAGTCCAAAATATGATCTTACTAATGAATTACCAGATATGGTCTCCATAGTTTCGTCTACATAATATGAAAAGAAACAAGGATGCAGCCATGATGACTCGATTATTGGTCATTGTGTGAAAAAAACAGAAAACCAAAAATTTGTTTGTAGCATCTTGATCTTTGAATCTAGTCTTAGGAACATTTAATTCTAAATTATAATGAACACACTACTGACTCAGTTACTAATACTCATTTAAAATTTTGGTTTCTTTTTTCCATTTTATTATGACCATTTGCAGTTATATAGAAAAAACTGAAACTTACATTGAACACCCATATGCTCAATCACCTAAATTCTACCATTAACAATTTTTTTCATTATGAAGTGTTTATTGGATGTTTACCATGTACTAGGTCTCAGGACTACAGTGGTAAAGCAGAGCTCCTCATTGTCACAGAGGATATGGCCTAGGGATAAACACAAAACACTGACATATAATTATAACTTTTGAGAAGCACTAGAAGAAAAAACACAAGGTGCAATGAAGAAATTTGAAGGTGATAACAGCTTTGAGGTTGGTAAGCTACACTCTGAAGATGAGCATTGATAGTTGGGGAGGAGGTGCTAAAGCTGGAGGAACAATCAAGGCAGAAAGAACTGCCTGCACGGAAAGTCTAGAGGCAGAAAGGAGCTTGGCAGGTTTGTGGACTTGAAAAAGGCCAATGAGCACTGAGCACAGCAGGCAAGGGACAAAATAACAGAAAATGAATCCAGAGAGTCAGGATGGAGTTGACCTTACAAGACCTTGTTACCTGAGAGAAGAAGGCTGAATTCTATCTAAGAACCATGAGAAGCCAAGAGAGCTGTTCTATCTTCTTATTTGTTTTTATAAATTGGGTATTTTCTCCCATATTATTTTTAAACTCTTTGTTTCTAAAACTTTTAGTCCTTAAATTTTTTTTTTTTTTAGAATAGGTCTCAGGGCAACAGATTCTACTTCATCTGAAAATGTCTTGATTTCCATTCATTATAATTTTGTGGAGTAAAAATTCTGTTGGGGCTATCTCAGCTTCTGGAATCTTTAGATTTACAAATACTGTAGATTTTGCCAAATTTGGAAAATTTTCAGCCATTATTTTTCAAATACTTTTTCAGATCTATCCTCTTTCTTTCTCTCCTGAGAATTTGATGACATGAATGTTAGATCTTTTGTTATAATCTTATAGTTCCTAAAGCCCTGTTTATTTTTTTTTTTTTCAGTCCATTTTATGTCTATTGTTCAGATTGTATAAATCTATTGTTCTGTCAAGTTCATTCATTTGTCCCTCGGTCTCCTCATTCTGCTATTAAACCAATTACTTGTTTTATTTTTTCAGTCATTATATTGCTCAATTCTAAAGTTTCCATTTAATTTTTATATCTACTATTTTTTTGCTGAGGTCCTTTTTTTTTCACTTGATTCAAGTATATTCATTTTGATAATTTCTGCTTTAATCATTGTTCTTGTTGTATAATTATAATATCTAGATAATCTTGGCATCTGTTGATTGCCTTTTCTACTTCAAGTTGAGGTGTTCATAGTTCTTGTGTGATGAGTGATTTTTTTTATTAAATATTGAATATTTAGGGTATTAGTTATAAAACTCTAAATCTTATTTAAATTATCTCTTTCAGCAAGACTCTTCTGACACTATGACAGCAGAGAAAGGGGAGAGCTGTCTCATTTTCACTGCCAAGTATGATGAAAATCCAGGTTTCTAACTCATTCTTCATCCAGATCCCAGGAATTAGGAGGCACCTTCCTACTTCTGAGGAGGATATAGTGAGGTTCCCCACTAACCCTTCCCACAGGTGAGGAGGTGGCTCATTAACTCTGGTCTATTCCAAAGTCCTGCCTCTCCAGCAGTCCACACCTCTAATACCACTCTAGCTGACTATAGGGGAGGAGATCTACATTACATCTGGCTGAGGGTGCAATCTAAGTTCCCTATGTGGTCTCCACTGACACCATGGGGCTGAGAGGAAGACAGAAATTCTCATTACAATTCAGTGGTGATGCCATTCCCAGTTCCTCCAGCCTCTGGCCTTCTGTTATACAACTCTGGCAGCAGGGCTAGGGTGCCTCATTATAGCTAGCTGAGGTTGGAAGTCTCAGCTCTCAATCAAATTTTGTTTGCAAGGGTTACAGTAGGTCCACAATTCATACTGTGCTGTTTGGCCAGAGCAGCACAGTTATTACTTAAATGTTTTCTGTTTCCTGTGTCTTTGACTAAAAAGAATAAGTTTTGTTGAGGCTTTTCTTGTCTTACCTGTTAGTGTTATGGGGTTTCAAGCTTCTCTACCCCTGAATTAATGATATATAAAACAAAAAGAAAACCAAAGAAACATATTGCAGGTCATTTCTCGATCCAAAGGTTCCTAGACAGTTTGTAGTCTTCATTCCACATTTCAGAGTATTTGTATGTTTGTTTTATATAATTATTTACATCTACATTTTTCAGCTATACTTGATGGAAGGAATAGGACAAAGTGTATCTACTCCATCTTGTTAAAAATACTGTTTTTTAATACCATTTTGAGAACAGAGATTACGAAAATAATTTCCTCACCATATATAAAAGATATAAATTTCTATAATTTATATCCCTTCACATAACCTATGTCTTCATAACTAGGAACTGTTTTATAAATATCTGAATTACGACTCATTTTCTATAATATTTAAAAAGATAAGAGTCTCTTAAATATTGATTAATGGTTTTGTTTTCATAAATATAAGGTTTATCTTACCAAAACCATGGTTTGATGTTTTCAATTCTAAAATACTTAATCTAATGTTCAAGTGAATATATCTAATAATGATATTCAGAATATAATTCTCAAGGTAAAGATTTTCAATAAAGATATTACTGTGATTTTAATAATATGTTGACAAAATTTACATTACTTTTTATCTCTATAATTTGTGAATTTAATGCTCACTTTAAAATTTATTAATGTATATAGTATAACATTAAAAAATTAATATTTTTTTATTCTCTATTTCATTAGGTTATTTGTATTCTTATAAGCTATCACAAAAATCTTTGTGAAGAAACAGTGGTTATCTTAGGTTTGGTTTTTATGGGTAGTAATTTAATTAAACATTAAAAAAGGAATAAAAATTAAATCTGAAAGGAAAGAAAATCAACCAAGGATACATTAATGTGCATGTTTATACTTTGGGCAACTGGAGCTAAATAAATAGACCTCTCGGAGGCCTGTTCAGAAATGTCCCACCTCAGGACAGGAAAAGTAGGTGGTATCTGTTTATTGATTGATCCACACCTGTTATTTGTTGTGAGCTAAACTTGGGTATTAACTCCCCAGAAGCTCTTATGAAGGGAGTTTCAGATATTGCAGAAGAAATCCATCAGCTGTAAAGGAATGGGAAGTACAAAAGTGATAAGTGCAGGTCCTTGATTGTGTGTGAAGTGAGTATAAGTAAAACTGAGTAATCAGATAAACAGCTAATATAAATGTGCTTATATGCTGAAGCAATAAGAACTACTTTATTAGAAATCTTCTACCTTTGATATAGAAACAACAACTTTTTTTGTTTCTGGTAGATTACTGTTTAGGTTTTGAAATTTTAACAAAAGAGTCCATGCCGCCTTATATTATCCTGTCTCTAAAAGGTATCTGCTTTAAAAAAAAAAAACTAGAATTTCAGCAGTGAAAGAAACCACTAAGATATCCCAGTTATTTCCTTAGTCAAAAGTACTTGAAACAGTTGCTTTGAATCTCTACTTAAACAAATATTTCGAAAACATTACAATTTGACCACTACATGTTAATCCCCCAAATTTTGCCTGTGTTATGCATATAAAAGAGGTAAATATGAAAGAGCTGAAATCACTCAGAAATGCCCTTAGATATATAATTTTTATTTACTTGATATTTTTATTAACCACATTTTGGGTAAACATCCATTTCATCCTGTCCCCAGTCCTTTAACCACATAAACAGATGTGCCACAATCACATTCACCACCTGACTACAACCTCCTTCAGCCAATGTCTTGGACCTTGCCCACCCAGATCCTGTCTCCAGACAACTCTGAACTCAGTCTCTTCTCTAGCATTTCCTGTCTCTTGGTCTCTGGATTTGTTCTCCATTGCTAGTGTACCTCCGCTACTTTGTTCCCGGCTTTGCCAAAATGGCTTTTATTGATTTCATCACTTTAGCTTTTTCCTAGCTCTTTTTACAACTGACCACTATTTATAAGTTTCAATATTGTTCCTTCAGATTCATGTGCATTTTTCACAAGTCTTGCGGTTAAAGAAGGTAGGAGACAAATAGTGCTTTTCATATGTCCATATGGATTTAAGCAACTTGAAGATGTCTTTCCTCAAGGACTTACTACTCTATTTTACCTTCTCTAAAAAAGACATAAAAATGTTTTCCACATTTTTGTATATATTATACCAACGAGTGTTATAACATGGAATAGTATGTTTTCTTTTCTTTTTTTTTTTTTTTTTTCACTTATACACTCAGAGTGCAGGGTACATATCCAGTAGTTAAGGACCTGAAATGATACCTTCACTTCAGTTTTCAATAATCTTTGCCTCTTCATAACTATGACTTGGGTTAAAGACGTATTTAAAATTCATTAATACACACATAAAAAGCATGCACATCAACACAAATGCACAGGTGCATACATTTAAAAATATGCCCCCTCACAAAAATTATATTGGCTTATGCACTTCATCTGCTCAAATAGAGTTTAATACACTCTGAAACTGCTGTTTATGTGACTGCCTACATGCTTTGCCCTTTATTCTTTTCTGCTCTTTTACCAGAGGAGTCTATCAAGAGACCATGTACAGAAATATCAAATAAAGTATATCATAAAAAGGAACTCTGAGAACCTAGTGACCTGAAAAAATGTTACTTATGAAACTAATGACCTAAGAATGCCTTTAAGTTGGAGAGCAACTAGTATGGCAAAGAGACCTTCAAAGTGGACTTGTAAGCACTGATCCAGATAGAAGATTAAATAGCACAATATTTTAAAAAGCATAAGATAAAATAAAATAAAATAAAGCTGGTTTTTTTTTTTTGCCCCACACAAGTATTTCTCTAAGCAGCTGAGAATCTTTTTTTCTTTTCCTCTCTCCCTCTTTCCTTCATTTTTCTCTTCTTTTCTTTTTTCTTTTATCCATTCCTTTCCCTTCCTTTACCTTCTCTCCCTTCTTCCTTTCCTTCTTTGTCTCTTTCTTAGACTATTTTATAGTCTCTTTTTGCTTTTGATGTTACACAACATTTTTTCTATATTTGATAAAACTAATACGATATTTATATAGCAAATTAAATATTTATTTATAGGTATAAAATATGCCATCATTCTATACTAAGTAGATTTTTTATGGGCTTATTAGTGTAATTAATCTGAAGAATAAATGATCTTTGGGTGTTTGTATGCATATAGTTCTCTACTAGTTTTTTTCATAATAATTTCTAATAATAAACTTCTAAAGTAATTGTTAATACCCTAATTGGCTTTTATATGTATGATTTTGAGGATATATTACATTTTCATGTTGGCCATAGTAAATAAAACCATTGACCTTTCATTCTTGAATCAATAAAATATTGACAGGCTTTATAGCCAAGTGACATAACCAAAAGGAGACATTTATAACACTTAAAGAATAAATCAATAGAGGAAATTCTTATTAATGTTCAGAATGACAGTTTTATTTCATTTGACAGAAAAAAACACAGTTGTTATGTCCTTTTTTCATTTAGAATAGGGGAGCAGAAGTCAAACATGCATATGAATTTGAATATGCAATTTCTTTAGATAAAAAATAACCCTTGAACCTCAGAAATTCATTTTTAAACAAATATATCATCTCTAGTGTACAGTTCAATAAACTTCATTAGAAATGATAGATGAACAATTACAATTCTGAAAGGGACCACAGGTTTATTTATACATAACTCTCAATAATCCCACATTATTACACAAATAAGTTTTTTGTTTCATAATCAACTAGTTATTTTTCTTTCTACTTCCTGCCATAATTAAATAAATATGTTATTTATTATGCAATTTTTCTGCGCCTCTCAAAAAAGCTTTATAAAGATCTACATCAAGATTGAAAATTAAACCTAATTAGAAATCAATTTGTTTCAAATTTGCTTTCTAATTCAGGGTTGCTAGAGAAACTAAACAATATATATTTATTCCATTTCTAATTTTCATTGTCATTTTCTAGATCTAAATAATTTTTTTGAGGTTTGATCATATTATTCCTCCAACATATTTTGTATATTTTTATTTATTTTCATAATTTGGTATTATTTAATAGAAAACCAGTTCATATTCATTGAAAAAGAAATTGCTTGACACAGGAACATTTCACCCACCATTCCATGTTCTTGAATAAAACACATTTGTTATTTTTGCATAAATGCACATGCTGTAATTATTACATTCTGCATTTGGGATTGCATTCTAAACTTGTTTTTTTCCAGGGACAAAATAATATTCTGCAATCTAACTTTGAATAATTTTATAGAATGCTATTTACCTACGTGATGTTATATTTAAGAAACTTAGATTGTTTCTAATTTTGTATTACTACGATTCATACTGTGATGAATATTCTTACAGCTTGAGTTTTCTATTATTTTTTCAATTCTAAATTTCTTCATGAGAATTTTCTCTTTTCTCTTTTAAAGGGTGTACATTAGTTTTAGATTTTTTCACTCTCATTTCCTCTTGATTTTCAGAAGCTTTTACTTCTTTGTACTACCACAGCAGTGTCACATCGTATATCCTATATGCCCCCTTACACTGGCAGATAGATAGATAAATAGCTACCAAACTAAAACTAAATCCATCAAATTCAATAGGCAGAACATAATATTTTAATATTATTTAATTTCATATTGTATTGCAAGTGAGTTTAAACATTTTTATGATAACTATTAGACAATGATTAATAATTTTTCATGTGTAAAATGCTTATTTATATTATTTACAAAATTATTTTTTCAGGAGGTTCTCTCTCATTGTTTTTGTTAATTTCTGTCAATTATTTTTATTTGGTCAATTGGAAAATATAAATAATGCATCCATTATGTGTGATATACCAATTTTCCTAATTTGCCCTTCATCCTGTATTTTCTTATTTTTAATAAGACTGTCTTCAAATTTTATTTCATGCTTTATGCTTTTTCATTGACTTTTTAATGTACTTCAGGTACATAATCTTAATTACATTTTTTAAAGGGTTATATTTTCTCTGTACGGCAAGACACCAAAGAATGGTCAAAGAAAAAATAACCATTTGACCATTTTTTTATAACTCAGTTCTAAGGTTAATGTAGGTTTTCATATGGTCTGCTTTAAACCTTGACCAGAAATGATAATTGAGCATGAATTCTAGTTTCTTTTCAGTGTAAGAAAGGATTGCTGAAAGAACATAAAATATTTCAGAGACTCATCATTTCTGGGACAATCAATAGCTAAAGACAGCATTTAGGAATGAATAAAAAGAAATTCAAGTAATTTTATATTTCAAAACTTCAGAAACTATGAAGTAGCTACTGCTAAGAAATACCACTAATGAAGAATCATGAATTTCTGTAACTGATGTTAGAAGATATGAGCCAAGAAATTGACCTTTACTGTGGAACAATGTAACTCCTAAATTGTCTAGATCTAAACAAGAGGATCAGTAAATGTGTGTGTGTGTGTGTGTGTGCACACGCATGCGCGTGCGCGCACACACACACACACACACACACACAGAATTTGGATCATTTCAAGAATGGGCTAGCTACATTTCCTATAATCAATTCTGGCTAAGAATTCTCCTAATAATTTATTCAATTAGAATTGAGAGGTAAAGCTACAACCATATTAGTGATGCTTAATATTGTGCTTAAAGTTCAGCCATGGAAAACTTCCTAGGAGGGAAGGGGTTACTGCCACAACATGAGTCAATAAAGAGGATGGAGGGATAGATATCTAGAAATTTGGGAGGACTCTAAATAGCACTTTTATACCAAGTTATTTTTATAGAGAAGGGACAGACCTACTCAAGAGGTCAGCTTACAAATTATTACCATAAGGTAACCACAATCACCAACATACGCTTAATATATATTCAGTTTTGCAATCAGTGTGACATATGGAGTTCCTTAATTATTCTTAATAGCCTTCTGATTCTTTCAAAATATTTACAAATAAGCTGCTATCATCTAAAAATATTCTTGAATTGTTTCCTTTTATTTAAGGATTTCTCTAAGACATTTATAATTTTGAAATCTTTTTTTCCACCCATACATTATCTTCATTGTACTGGGTCTGTACATACACAACTTTGAGCCCATATGTCTCAGGTAAAAAATCAGGCTTTTAACTTTTAGCATAATACTTTTGTCATAACCTCACTGCAAAGATCCATCATGATAATGGCTTTTAAAGTAATTTTATTTTATTTTAAAATACTATGCAAATATTATTTATAAGTACACCAGAGCTTTTACCCCCAGGTCTGGTTAGTTTTATGTGTCAACTTGGCTGGGCTATAATTCCCAAATATTTAATAAAACATGAATCTTGGTGTTATGGTGAAGGTATTTTGCGCATATGGTTAATATCTACAATCAGCTGACTTTAAAGGGGACTGTCACTTGATAATGTGGATGAGCCTCATCCAATCAACTAAAGGTCTCTAAGAACAAAGCTGATGTTTTCTGAAGGAAAAAAAATTCTGCCTCAAGACTACAGTTTTAGCTCCTCTCTACAGTTAAGCAGCCACACCTGCTCTACAGATTTCAGACTTTCCAGTCCTCACAATTCCTTGAAATCAGTCAATCTATATGTATGTGTGTATGTGTATATGTATATGTAAATGTATATGTATATGTCCGTCTGTCAGTCTGAATATTCCTTAGGGGCAGATATCCATGAAGTAATTTTATCCCAAATGATCTCAGAGCTTATGAATATACTTTTAGATCTTGATAAATTATTTATTTATCTCAATGAATAAATAAAATATCATTATATTAATATCAGAAAGGGAGCATAAAGCACTCACATAGCTTAAGGAAAAAGTAGGGACTTTAAGAAAAAATTAAATCAAGATAAAAATATTTTATTCCACCCACTCTATAGCAATCAAGTTCAATAAGATGTCTGTTCTACCTAATTTCCAAAAAAGTTTTTCCTTTATTTCTTTTTGCTTTATTAATCCCATTATTGTGGTCAATTTTTAAATATATTTGTTTTTCAAATAATTTATATTTTAGAAAGAATATTCTTGCTACTTGCATCTTGCAAAGACTGTGATTGATGTCTGCATATATTTCAAAAGAATCCCTGTATGTATCCTCCAAGTATTGGTATTAAATTAAATGTTTTTATAAAATTCATAAAATATGTGCACAAAATAAGGTGTATGTGTGTGTGTGTGTGTGCATACATTAGCTATGTCTCTATATCTATATGTTTAATTGAATAATATTACCTTTTATATCTGCCAAAATCCAAAGCTAGTTTGAATGGAAACAATGCACATCCATACTTTAAAATCCACTTGTTTCTTATAAATATATATTTGTATCTTTTCCTGCCTGACATTTGAGCTTTAAGACAAAAGTACTTATGTGAAAGCAATTTTTTTTCTTTTTACCCTTCTTCCCTGAAATTACATAGGAGAAAACAAACCACTACCAGTCAATCTCTGACATTAATTCAACAGATACATAGTTTGATTTCAGAATTATGGAAACATTCTTTCAGAAGAGAACAATGAAAGACAGCATTCTGTGTTTAACACATTTTCCTTTTCCAAGTGGCAGTGGAGCATTGTAACAGCAAAGTAAATTGCTTCCTATTTCTATCTGCTTTATAAAACTGTGACATTGAGTGAGCCGAATCACTGAGAATACATTTGTACAAAGCTAAATAAAAAAGTTTTATGTGATGATAGAAATAAACAGCACTATTCTGTCCTTAAATGTTTTGATTATTAATAATGCTTAGATCACTGATTTGCGCACAACTGGGTCACATTCAGGGAATGGTCAGGAAGCTCAGTATTTAACAGGTTTCTATGAAGGGAATCTTTACACAGAGGTATGGATGTATAATAGAGCATGAGTGACAGGTCCTGTGGCTAAAGGCAAATGACATTATTTAATCCTCACAGAGAGTTCAAAGCATAGAAGCAGAGATATCCAATATGAATTCCAACCACAGAATACCACCATTGCTCAAACTGAGGAAGGCAAGACAGAGATTGTTAGGAATAATAAATACTTTCTTCTCCCCTGCCCTGTGGTTTCCTCTGATACCACTGACCAAATCTAATCAGAGACCAGAAATCAAGAGAACATGGATAATGCCATGTGTTGGAGTAAGCCTCCTTGAGCACAGAATAGGGCAAGAAATGGTGAAGAATAGCATTTTAAGGAAAGTGGCAAACCCACAAAGTAGGCACATACACAAGCTCACTGGCAGGTACTTTACCAAGTCTAGGCTGTTTAACAGTATGGTATTAGGTACAAGAATTATTTCTTAGCCATTGGGATCCAAATATTTATATGTAAAAATATACGTAGATTAGATTGATGAATATATAATAGTGATAATGATGACTATCATAATAATGTCAATGCTTTTCAATATTGAATGACCATTATTTTCTACTGGGTACTATATTATGTATTTAGTATACATTTTTATAATTCTCACAACTAGTCTGCAAGATAGATGTTATTAGGTTTACTTTTCTATGATGTAACTGGGTTTCAGAAAGGTTAACTAAGTCAGGTAGTAAGTAGTGGTACCAGTATCCTTCACTGGTTTTTGAGAGTTAAAATATCAACATTATTTGTGTCATTGTGTTTGGCTTCCAGGTATGTAAGCTGTTAAAAAAAAAAAAAGAAAGAAAAGACTGATGATGACCCATAGTAGTATCCAAAGTTGCATGACAGTGATTTCAGTGACTGCTAATCAATTTTATTTGAGCTCTTTTCTCTTGAAATTTGAATGAAAGCTATGAAAAACTCTGTAACAGCTCATCCCTGGCAATAGTTCATAATAAAAATATTATAAAACAGCATATAATTTCAGAGAATTTACATAATTAAACTCTATCCATAATTTTTTTTTATAGGAGAGAATGCAGAGACTATAGAGAAATACCAAAAACTTATTCAATGAATTAGTAAAGCAAAGCCATCCAGGCCCTCAGGTCCTGATGACAGAATAAGACCCTGAAAGTATATTTATTCCAATCACTATCTGTTACCATCGATAGACTTTTGAGATAAAATACATCATATCTGTTCTTCAGAAGTTCCTTTTTCATTTTACCAAAACTTATTTAGTGTATCTTATTCTGCTTATCCTGCTATAACAAATTATAAACTGAGTTTTAACAAACTTTTATTTTTCACAGTTTTGGAGGCTGGGAAGTACAAGACTGAGGTGTCAACAAATTCAGTTTTGGGTGAGAGCCCACTTCCTAGTTTGAGAAAGCCAACTTCACATATCCATACATGTCAGAAAACAGAGAGACCATCTCTCTCATATCTTTTCTTACAAGGTCACTAATCCCATTATAAAAGCTCCATCCTCATGATCCAATTACCTCCTAAAGTCCCAGCCTTCGAATATCATCAAAATATAAATTTTGTAATGACACAAAGATTCAGTCCATAACATACTGCAATACATCATTAGAAGTAAAGACTTGTAAATATGAACAAGACATATGTGGTCTCTGAAGTTCAAAGAAATTTCCAATGACCATGTTATAAAAGAAATACACAAGATGTTGAGATAGAGAATATGAACAGAGGCCTTGTTTAGAAAGGGTGATTAGATAAATCAGTGAATGCAGAGATGATTTTTAAGTTGGAATATAAGAATAAAAGTAGACAAGCAAAGGGCTAGGTTGAACATTTCAAAATGAGGAAAACAGTAAATTCCTTAAGCAGGAAAAACTTGCCATATTTAATAAAAAGGCCAAAGTGGAATGAAACAGATTGAATGAAGGAGCTATTGCCATAGGGTTAGGATGAGAAAAGGGAGATTCAGAGGGTATTCTTGGTTATTGCAAAGCCATGCAGAATGATATAAGATATGACTCTTTTCTCTTTAAAGATCACCCTGTCTCCACTATGCTAAGTAGGTTTTACAGAAGTAAGAATGAACACACAGAGGTAATTTAAGAAGCCATTGAAATAAGTATATAAGAAATGATGGTGGCTTTTACAGAGTTGAAGAAGTGAGAATGGAGAAAAGTGAATGCACATCAGATACACTTTACAGCTAGAATGTAAAGGATTTATCAAAGTTGGATATAGGAAGTAAGAAAAAGAAATAAATGAATATATGACCCCTGAATGTCTGGCTTTAGTATCTGGTGGACAGTGATGACGTTTATTAAATGAGTAACAGCCTTAATAGAAAACGATAAGTCTCCCATTTTGCACATGATAAGTTTGAAATGATTAAGTGAAATGTCAATTAAAATTTTTGAATATATCCGTCTGAGGTTCAGAGAAATTGTTTTGGCTTGAAATATAATTTTGAAAGTAATCAATAAACAGATGGCCGTAAGATTCAGTGAGCACTGAATATAAAGTAAAAAGGTAATAACCCAGACATAATTTGAAGAAACTCTAATATTTAGAGGTTTGATATCGTTTATTGAATCAGTAAAGAATATTGATAAGGAGTGGCAAAAAAATTAGGGAGAAAATGAAGACAGTATATCAAAAAAGTTGATATGAAGTGTTAAGAAAGCTTATAAAAGGAAGGATGGACAAATATATAAAGTGGTACTGAGAGATCAAATGATATTAGGATAGAAACATTTCTTTATGGTGGGAAATATACAGGTCATCAATGTCCTAAGTGAACAGCTTTTGTGGACTGTGGTGATTAGCAATTTTAAGCAGAGCAAGTAGAAAGTAATGAGTTGTTTAGACAATCAATCCTCTGAGTTTTGCTGTAAAAAAGGGGAACAAAGAAATGGGTTTCTAGCTAGAAAGAGGTGTTGACTAAGCTGCTTTTTAAAAAATTATTTAAGTTGAAACAGAATAGAAAATGGAATTATAAAGACAAGAATTCTCCAAATAAAAATAATTTTTAAAAAGTGATGATACAAAGGAGAAAGAAATTAAGCAAAAAGAAGAATGTTCTTGAGAGGAAAATGAAGATAGTTTCTGGATGTCAAAGCTAAAATACATTTAAAGAACCTCCACTGTTTTCTGACCAAATAATTCATTATTTATACCAATAGTCAGGATTCATTTCTCAAAATATAAAATAAACCTGAGAAGAAAAAACACTCATACTCTGAATCAAGATATACAAGTGCAGTCTTCATTTTATTTTTATTATTGTCCTCTGAGTTATAGAAATTTCTGCTTCCATAAAGTTCACATTAGAAATATAAATTATCAATGAAATGCCTCTGTTTACATAAGAAACGCTTAATTGGAGAATAATATAATTTCTTTGAAAAGCTACCGGGAAGTGTGGGAACTATAATTTTTAAAAGCCTCACAAAAAATACTGACAAGATCTCCAGGCAATGATGGATATTCAAACTGGGAAAAAGATTTTGTAAACTGTTTATTACACTCCGGACTTGTATATTCACTTGTATGTTTGATATCTAGTAGTATGTCTAATAAGCATATGAAAATTAACATTTCAAAAACTTAATTTTTCATTCCTTACTCCAAACTAGTTTCTCCCTCATTATTCCTCATTTCTGTAAATGGCAACAATAATTCATCCAGTTGAGCAAGCTGAAACAAAGTTATCTTTGGCCCCTATTCTCTTTCCTGCCCTTACTGACTGAATACCTCAAATTGTACTGTCTTCAAATCAGACACACACACACACACACACACACACACACACACACACACACACACACAGAATCTGTCCAATTCTATTCTCACCATTTATAACCAACTCTAAGCCATTCATATCTTTTGCCTAATATAATGGAATAACCTCTACTTGCTTTTTACCTTTGTTATCCATCTTACACAAAGCATCACAGTGACCTTTTAAAATCAGCTCAGAATGAACCAACTCCCTGCTGTAAACTCTCTAATGCTTTTTCATCACTCTTAGCCCAGAAGGCCTCTAAACAAATCTTCTATCTCATTTCCTACTCCTTTGTCTCTCACTTACTACCCTTCAGTCACACTGACCTTTTGGTTCCTGGAATCAGGTACTTACCCAAGTCTTCCCTCTGCTTAAAGGGCTCTTCCTTCAAATCTGAGTCTCCGTCTTCCTGTCATTATGATCTCAATAAATTTTATCCTCAGCTGAAAAGAAATTAAAAGTTACAAAATAACCCAAGATGAAATAGCACTATGAAATAGTATTAAGTCAATCTGTTCAATAATTAGAAAAGTTTTCTACTCACTAATTGTTGCTCTCATAAGCAATGGTTAACAGCTACTATGGAAAGTGATGACAGAGATATTTGATTCCTTAAGCTAGTATAGGAAAATAAGAGTTGTGTAACAAATGATTTTCAAATTAAATAGGGTCTTCTAAGGCCCCATGATTTAATCATGCCGCTTATATTATTTTACAAGATTTCTTAATTTTAGTTATTGAGTACAATAAATGAGTTTTATTAATGATGTAAATATATTGTTTTTATGATCATTTTATGTGATTTTTTATGCTATAACTTTTCTGCCTTTTCAAGTGAAATAGCTGATAGTCTGTGATTATCACTATGCAAAGTTTTAGCTCTTAACCGCTTAAAATCTCCATTAATTTTGTCAGCAGAATTTTACTAATACTTGGGCAAGTTAAAAACTGAAGAGATAACATACAATTACAGATTGTAAAGGTTTAACAAGACTAAAATAATTTTTTCTAACAACTTTCACCACTGACTGTATTTTTAATGCCTTCCATAGACAAAAGAATAAACCTTCAAACCTAGCCTCAATTGACCTCAGGAAATGACAACCCACTGTACTACTGAAAAACAGTTTGCTTCTGGTTAACTTTCATCCTTTGGTCAAAATACTATCAGTTACAAAATCTCAAATTCAGGCTAATCCTTTTTTCATCTGATAGAAGATATTTAAATAAGCTGTTATGTTCAACTTTATTGTTTTTTCAACATTTTATTCACTTGATACATGTTTCTTTTTCATCTATTATGTATCAGACATTGTATTAGAGAACTATGATACAGAAGTGAACAAGACAGTCCTGGTGTCTGCCATTATGAAGATGACATTTTGAATATGGTATAATTTTGCATTTCTTCATGAAGTTGGTTTCCTATATTTTCTTCTGTAAGTGCAATCAAATAAATCACACACATACACACCCCTAAACATGATTCAATACAACAGAAAAAAATGATCCCATCTCTTTTATCCCTCAAAAATGGTCTAATTTACAGCTTAATGTTGCCTATTTCTTAAACTACTGTATAATAGTTTATTCTTAAATCATATTTCACTTTCCATACATCATATAGAAAATATGTATAATGTATTCCTATTAGAATATTTCAATTTCGAGTCTCATTCTATTATAGTTAGTGATATATATTTATGGTTAATTTTATGTTGTTTGCATTTGAATCTCAAGACCACTTTCTTTATTGCTGTACTTTTTAATTAGAAAATAGGCATGTAAGCCCATATCAACCACAGGTTTTTTTTTTTTTTTTTTTTTCTTGGTCATAAATTACTAAGCAAACTGAGGAGCATTTTTCTCTTTTTGCCTTAACTCAGTAACATTTATCATGTATTAGGGACTGTGGTACTTGTGTAATCAGCATCCAAAATGAAGCAAAACTAAAGAACAGAGGATGAGTAAAATCATGGAAAGAGACAAGGCTGAAGAAGCAGGCAGGGGACAGATTCTGCCTGTTCTACTTGATATTCTCCATATAAGGAGATTCCAATCTTATCCAGTGTTTTTTCCCTTTTTCCTTCCTTCTCCATATTACCTTAAACTTATCTGCATTTAGTCAGCTGACACCTCTGATAATCAGCCAGCTGACTATCATCTATGATCTATCTAATTTATTTATCATCTGTCATCAATCCTGGGTTGTTTTAACTGTGATCATGAAGTATATGTTGAAATCCAAACAATATATATAGACAAAAGTTCATTTTCCTTATGACTATTTTTATTTCATCTAAAATTCAAAGTATTTGTCAGATAAAACAATGAAAAAATTGTCCTGCATGATGTTTTTTCCTGGCTCCCAGTCATGTCATTTACTCTTCACTCTCTCTCTCTCTGTTTTTCTTTTTCTCTCTCTCCATTACATTTGGGAAATCTGATAAGCCTCAGTTTACTCTGAGAATATGCCACGATCTTGCTTTCAGGAAGCCAGCATGCATTCTAACAGGACATATAGGGTCTCTAAATCTGCACTCGGTTACTATTGTAACCATAAACAGGAAAGCATCAGGACTAAAACGAGTACATTGTTGCCAGAGCCAGCAAACATTTTCTTCTTCAATACTTTCTCTCTATAAAATATGGGTTTATTGTCTATCAGATATTATTTGTTGCATAGCTTCTAGTAACAGAATTTCTTCTTTTCTTCCCCCAACCTGCATCCACATTCTGTATATTTTGTTTGTAAATTATTTGAATCTGCTTCTGAATATTCGTAAATTTTATCTATCCATTCAAGAGTTTACACATCTTACTTAACTTTCGACATTATATCCCATAAACGTACAGATGGACAATACTCAATACTTTTTATTTTCTCCTATGAAAGTGGTAACTTGCTTTCATTTATCAAACATATACTTGGCTCTGGTAGAAGAGCAGATTTAATGCACTCTCTTTTTGCTATTAAAACATTTTCCCTGCTTCCATATCTCTTATTTAGGTTTGAAATGTCACATTAAAGTACAATTCTTTGTGCTTCCTCTTAAAATAATTTCAGTTTATTCCCTTAGAAAATTGCAGCCAAACTGATGACTTCCCTATTTACTACTGGATATTGAAAACATCAAATACTGAGAATTTGTTTTTAGCCCTTTAATCATTTCACAATCTCTTATTTTATTATATAAGCAGAGCAGGACTTTTTCCTTAGTCTATTGTCAAAGAAGTACCTCTACCAGTAATAGGACATTATCTTCTTCCACCATCCAACAGGATACAAAACATCCCCCAAACAAAAAGAGACCTCTAAGTTTTGGAAATTTCATTTTAAAACTACACTTAGAACAGAAAATCTAGAGAGCCTTAAATAACTCTTTATTTGATGATTTAACCTGCGAATTGTCAATGATCTTCTGTTTTAATTTACAGATATAGTACTATAAACAAAAGCATTTGTAAATAACATGGATCCTAAAAAGAAATTCACATATATTGATTTGACCTTAATATGCATGTCATAAATCACCATATTAATCACAGCATTTGCAATTATACAATGTTTTCTATCCCGTGGACATGTGAAACTTGTGGCAAAAAGTTGAACCTCACTTTTAACTACTCATCTCACAAGTATATGTGCTTCATGACAGCAAAACCTTGGACTCATATTCCTGAGGAATATATTTAAAGCTCATCCAACTGTTACTAAGTTTTTTCCGTGTTTATAAATACATATGTGTAAACCCACATAGTCAATGTGTGAAAATAAATTTATATATAAGCCTATTTCTCAGTAATAGAATGCATGTATATAAATTACACCTATGTTAGTTTATTTAACTAATAACAAATATCCCTAGGTTGAAGAGTAGTACAATATCAAGAGTAGTACAACTTTAAATGAAAGCACATTTTGCCTCTGTCTCTGTCAGTTGTGGAAATCTAAACTCTTCAGTGTCGTTATAAACCTGTGTCTCAGTGTCTGTTTCAGCCTGAGGCAGAACCAGGGTGCTGTTACAGAGAGAAAGCTTTGAGAAGTGGTAGACTTGGCTTTATTTGCTCCAAGTAACTCGAGAGGAAAAATGTTGGCTTAGAAAGCAAACTTTCTAGTCTGCAAAAAGTCTGTTTTAGACATAAATTTAACTATAAATAGATTAAAGATGGGCTCGCTTTTTCACCCCAAACCTTGCTCTCAAGCTTGGTTTCTCAGAGTTTTTAGGGCAAGTTCAACCTTAGTCATGGCCTTTTTAGAAGATACCTCTGGTAAGCTAGAAATTCAAATTCAGTTGCCAAATCTAGTTAATTCTGTGGCATTTTGGATAATGATGAATTTGTTCTCTTCTGTGTCTCACACATTAAAACATAGTGTTTGCATCTGTTCTGAAAGCAGAACAATGAACACCTGATTGCTGATAGTGTTCAACCTTAATTTGCATGATTGTTTGTTAAGATTGAGAAGAAATCCTTGCACTGGGTGGGAGCTTGGACGATAGGTGATCACAAAGTTTCCTTCTAATTTCAAGATTCTTCTACAAGTCTGCGAAACTACTTGCAAGCAAATGAAGACCAAAATACATCAAAGTAGGGCTATTTCAATAAGATATCATGGTTTGAGACTATTCCCTTGAAAACTGATTCATAAAAGCATCTAAGGACAAGGCACAGTATATCTATTATATGAAAGAACCTAAAGCTGAGACACACATTTCAATTAATCAACTTGCAAATGCCTTTGGACTTAGAATTACAATGGCAACTTTATCCAACATCTAATGTTTTCAATCTGCTTTATTGCAATAAATTCTCAAACTTTTTGATTCTTAAGTTTGTATTGATTTATTTTGCACATACATGCTAAAAGAAAAGGTTCTTATTCCAGAAAAGGTGAAGTAGCTTGCAATATATTAAATGTCCTACAAATAACAATTTCAAACTCTTGATGGAGAAAAAAACCCAGAACACCTTTTTAAGGCCCTGGAGAATGACCAAAATGAGATGCAAAGAGACACTGGATATATAAGAAGGGAAACTATCCCAAATATATTCTTGTTCATTGGCTCTTTTTTTCTGTAGGGAGTCCACATTTAATGATGTATAAGAGAACTACAATTCAAATAGAAATCTAATCTTATTTTCTTGAGAGCAGAGAAAGACCTTAAAAATTATCAGAGTGCTGAAATTAAGTGGAAAAATCCTGGAAAAGAATATGGCACATATTGAAAACTCTAAAATTTGCATATAGCATACTACTGAAATCTTGTGTTGAGCCTTGGACTGTATGCGTGTGTTGATGAGACTTATAAGAACTATAGAAAGCATCAGCTACAAAGTTGCTGAGCAGAGATTTAAGTTTATATCTAGTGCAGAGAGACTATATTTAAGTCTGAGACTTGTCAAATTATAAGCTATTGGTGAACACCTCAGGCTTTCCATTGACTTTTGGAGTAAAGACTATGTTCAAAATAATTTTTCCTAGGACTAAGGGTAAAATCAAGTATACCTGTACTAGCAAAGTAGAGAACACAAAGATTCTCTGAATTCAAGGGGGTCTGCTATTATTTTATTACTCTCTAGGAAAACAAAAACACACTTTAGAAAATAATGTGTGTGTATTATCTAAAATATATCATCCATAATTTCCAGTGCATAATTGAAAGTTGCTTGACATGTAAGTAAACAAGAAAATAGATCTCAAAAACAAGAAAAATGGGCAGTTAGTAAAAAAAAAAAAAAAAAAAAGGACTCAGGTTGACCCATATATTTGTAAATATGGAAAGGGGCTTCATGCAATTAAATAAATGTGTCAAGCACTTAAAGACAATGCCTAATGAATAAATGGATGGTAAATCCCAATATGAAAAAAATTTACTAAAAATATCAAATAAAAATTTTAAAGCTGAATAATACAATATTTGAAATGAAAAAATCATTGGATATAATAACAGTAAACTGAAGATTAAGGAAAAATAAAATATGTCAGTAAATATGAAGACAAATTGATAGCTCTTATTCACTCAGAAGAGAGAAAAAATGAAGTTCTAAAAAAATGACTGCTAAGTCACTATTTCTGTGATTGAAGAGAAAGCAACTAATAAATAACACTCTTGAGGATATCAGCTATAAACTCGATTTTAAAAAATACATATCTGAGGGTATAAAAAGCAGGAAGAATTTGAAGGAAACTTAATCCTTGGAGAAAGCAACCAGGAATGCAGTAACATCCCAGATTCCTTCCTTCCTTCCTTTCCCTTCTCTTCCCTTCCCTTCCCTTCCCTTCCCTTCCCTTCCCTTCCCCTTCCCCTTCCTTCCTTCCTTCCTTCCTTCCTTCCTTCCTTCCTTCCTTCCTTCCTTCCTTCCTCTCATTTTTTCCTATCTCCTTTTCTGTTTTTCCACTAACAGGAACAATCAAGACAAGGATTTGGGTAGCTAAAACTTTTAATAGAACAACCAATACATTTCTGGAAAAAAAAAGCTGGACTCCTAAAACTTTCAAAGAAAAAAAGAAAATTAGAAGTAAAAAGTCAGGGAAAAGTAATGCAAATCAGATGATCCATTCTGCCCAGTTATTTGAAAAACCCCTGAACTAGGCATTAATGGACAGATTAAAGCAATCAGAACTAAGATATGATATGAGCTAATGTTCATCATTGGCATAACAGAGTTTCCTGTTTGTGTCTATACCAGTTAATTTTCTACAAATCAAACAGGAAAATCAACACTTTTTGGGAGAATATAAAAGAATTGACAGTTGCTACAATGTCTAACAGATACAATCTTAAATTACTAAACACATACAGAACCAGGAAAATACCATCTATCTCAAGGGAAAAGGTAATCAAACAACATATGTCAACCATGAGAATAATCTGATGATAGACCTGTCAAACAAGGATTGTAATGAAGATGTTAGAACTATAATCAATGCAGTATAGTACACATATAATAAATGAAAAGAGAGGTAATCTCAGAAGATAAATTAAATTATAAAAGGAATCAAATAAATATTTTAAAACTATAATAGGCATATGGAAAAACTGATTCAACAATGGAATAAATATTACAAAAAGATAAGTCAATGAGTTTAAAGATAGAATAAACAGAAAGTTCCAAACTGCAGAACAATATAAAAAGAAAAACTTTAATTCTTGGAGAAGCATTATTTATAATAGCCAAGATATAGAAGCAATCTAGGTATCCATTCATGTATAAAGTGATAAGAAAAATGCGATATATATATATATATATAATGAAATATTACTCAGTACTATATAATAATTAAATTTTGTCATTTGAAGGAACATGGGTTATGCTAAGTGAAATAAGTCAGACAGAGGAAAAAATATTGTATAGTTTTACTTATATATAAAACCTTAAAAAGCAAGACAAATGAACAAACAAAATGAAACAATAACAGACTCTGAAATAGAGACCAAAACAATGGTTGGCAAAGGAGGGAGCTAGATGAGTGAAAAGGTGAAGAGGAATATAATCAGTAATACTGTGATTAGTTTGCACTGTGACAGATGATTACTATAATTAGTAGGGTGATCACACTGTAAGGTATAAAAATGCTGAATCACTACATTGCATGCTTGAAACTAATAAAGCTAATATAATATTGGATATTAACCATACTTAAAAAACATCCTTGGTAATCAGTGGGACAACATAAATGGAATTAGCTTATAAGTAATCAAAGTCTTAGTGAAGGGAAAAATAGAATGCAAAACTAATTTAAAGACATAATATACAACCACTGACAAAATTTTATTTATGTGTGTGTGTGTGTGTGTGTGTGTAATGTATTAAACAAAAACATGGAATTAACAAAAAAGAAAATGATGGTTATCACATAAAAATAAAAGTGCTAAAAATTAAAATGACAAAAAATTTTTGAAAGCCGACAGAAAAATATTAGACATTAAATATAAGAAAAATAATTCTTATTATTCTTATGGACATCTCATTAGAAAATGAAAAAGCCAGAAGTCAGTGACAATATATTTTATGTGTCATAGAAAGGATAAAATAAAACACCTATACCTATACGCAGCAAAAATACCTTTCAGGAATGAAGGCAATATGAGATTTTCAGATAGAAAAATAATTTATTGGTAGCAGATTAACATTCTAAAAAATGAGAGAAGTGTTTTCAGATGAAAATATATATATATCAGCAGGAAACATAGATGTTCAAGAACTAAAAATGATTAGTCATAGAAATGGTAATTTTTTTTTTTTTTTTTAGGCAAGGCAACCTTTGGTTGACTTCACAGATTGTAAGGACCTTTTCAGTTTACAAAACCGTTTTCTGATTTTTTATTTTTTACACCTACAGCACCTGGTCTTCCTAGGTGGTCTCCTATCCAAGTACTAACCAGGCCTGACTCTGCTTACCTTTTGAGATCAGATGGGGTCGGGCTTGTTCAGGGTGGCATGGCCATAGAAATGGTAAATTTTAAAGCCTTATTTTCCTCATTATATTTTAAAACACATATGACTTTATGGCAAAATTTAGAACCCTGAATGCATAAAAAAAAAACCTGAATAAAAGACAATAGAACCTACATTTGCAAAGTTTCTGTATATTATATGAAATTGTATGTTAACTATTAATAGAAAGTAAAATTAAAGGATGTATATTGTAATCCCTAGAACAATCAATAAAAATAATGCAAAGAGGCATATCTAAAAGCCAATAAATTAAAAGTATTAATAATCTAAAGATTCTTTAAAGAGACAGAAAAGAAGTTACAAAGAAAGAAACAAAACTGGAAAACAAAACAAAAAACAAATAATTAGATGCTATAACCTAAATCTAACCATATCAATAATCACATTAAATGTTAACTTTAAACACTTTAATTAAAAGGTTGAAACTATAATAATAGATAAAAAAACAAAAGCAATTTCCTAGTGTCTGGATAGGTGTGAACAATGGTAGGTATGTAGTAACTTGCAATCTACTATCATTTCCAAAACTGCAAAATAACTGAGTATAAAAAGAAATGTCAACATATCAAAACAGTGTGTCCCACACACTTCTGCCTCACATCCACTCTGTCTCAAATATTTTTGTGTGCACAGACAGAGGGAAAAAAAAATAAAGAGAAGACAAAGGTAGGGATGTAAGTAAAGGAGCTTGAAGGGGAATTGGAGAAACCAACATAAAGATCAAAACTTTCCTAAGTTTGAAAATTCTAAAAATGTGATGAGACAATCAGAACATGGTATATAGGTAAACTTTTTACAAAGGGTCGGAAGCTTCATACAAATGGACTACTTTGTGATTAAAAAGACATTGCCTTCTAAAAGGCCCTGATTCTGATTTAAAGAGAAAGAACCAGATGAAAGGGGCCAGTGTGGTTGAAAAGGGTTGAAAAGAATACTTGGAAAAACTCATAGCTTCTGGGGGAGAAAAAAAGCAACATAAAAGAAAAAGGGCTTTTTGGAAATTAGATGGAGAAGTAGCAAAGAAAAATAACTGATGTTTAGATAGGAATCTAATAAATATCCACCCCTAAATATAGAGCAGGAATATAAAGTCTACTGCAGAAAATTAAGAAATAAATTCACATAAATCAATTGAAATCTATACCCAACTTCCACTTAAAAAAAGAAAAAGCACAAAGGAGGAAAAAACTCTAAGTCTACACTACAAATGAAAATAAATACATTCCAACAAGCTTGAAAAGCACCTTCAATCAGAAATTCAAAACCTAAGCTGAAACAGACAGAGATAATAGAAGCAAATGAAAAAAAAAAAAAAAAAGTAAATCTAAATAACTAAGACACTATAAGGAAGACATAAAAAAATATGTCAAAAAAAGTAGTGGAAATGTAAGATTATAACAAAAATTAACATTTACGTTGTCTCAAAATCCTTGATAAGCAAACAAACAATGGAATAAAACTGAAACTTAAATCTATAATACAAGGCAACTCTCCAGAAATAGAAAAAAGTCTAAATATACACTAAAACAACTCATCAAGTTCTTTGAAAAATTAATCCAGAAAAATCAATGCTGAGACCTTTTCTGTTAAAGCTACTAGATTTCAAAGGTAAAATAAAATCCTTAAGGCTTTTAGAACAAAAAACAAAAGGCTTGAAAAATTAGAATAGTAATTACAAGGACAATATACAAAGCAAGGCAACACTGAGAAAGAATTTTTTAAATACTCAAAGAAATTGTAAACCAAAGATTTTACACCCAGCTAAGCTCTCCTTCAAATAGTTTTTAACCATTGAAAACAATTTTTAAAATATAAATAATGAAGAGATTCTGCCCCCAGCAACTCCTTTTCAGACACTACTTAGAGGGTAAGTTTAATTCATCTTAAGGACACAGTCATTATATATCCTCCCTCTTTAAAAACATAACAAAAACAGTGTTATCTTTGTTTATTCTGTACATTGATTATTTTATATTTCATTAAGATCTGACTCTTAAGTTTTGTCACTAAATTATCCTTTTGTTTATTCTTTTATTTGTTTTTCTAACCTTTTCATATCAACTTTTAGTGTGTCAAACTTTTTATTTTCTAATATTTTTAACATAAAAATGTCTCTAAAATTCATTATTTCAACCTTATAAGTTCATTGTAGAGTTTTATTATTCCATTTTAAAAATTATTTTTATTATGATTTGTCCTTTGAACACATTTTTTTTTGGGGGGGGACATCTTTTAAATTATTCAATACATGGTAACTTCCATGTATTTTTTTTTAAGCCTGTATAATGATGTTACATTTTTAGAATGTTATATTTTCAGAGCCTATTTTAGGTAGTCAAGTATTTACTTATTTGCTGAGAGTTGCTATTTGAAGGGTCATATGGCATTGTCTACCCACATAGACTTCAGAGTCCAAAAAAGGATTTAAATACTAATTCTTTAGCTTAATAGTTATATACTTTTAATTACCTCTTCTTCAGGTTCTTTATAAAATTAATATAGTGGAAGTATCCAAATTGCGGGTTATTTATGATAATTAAAAGACCTAATATATATAAGGACTTCTAAATATTTTCTGGCATATAGTAGGAGCTATATAAAATGTAGTTAACTGATATGAATTAGAAACAGACACATATATGTTAATATTATGCATATGAAATAGAAAAAGAACACATTAGATTCTGTGTATTTTAGTCCCAATGACACTTGTCTCCTATGATTCATGCCCTATTTAGTACCATCACTCATTCAGTTAGGACTGGCCTATTAAAACAACAAAATACAACAGAAGTGAGTGTGTGACTTTCAAGGCTCTGTCACAAAAGCTATTGTAGTTTCTACCATGATCTTTTAGATTGCTCATTCTTTGGGATGCCATCCACCATATATTTAGGAGACATAAGAAGTCCTAGGAAAACCTCTAAATAAAGTTAAAATAATTTGCTGGCACCAATCAGTAGGCATGTAATAAGCTCCCTTAAAAGAAGATCCTCCAGCCCCAGTCAAGTCTTTGGACAACATCTTTAGCCATCTTATGAGAAATATCAGAACACCCAGCTGATATGCTGTCAATTTTTGTACTTACAGATATCATGCATGGGGAATAATAAATCATTATTGTCTGTGTAAGCTATTTTTTTTTATGTGGCAACAGATAAGTAATACAGATTACTGAAAATAATAATACTTCATATGCAAGCTGAGTCAAAGAATGAAAGGCAAATATTATTCAGCCTAGGAAAAGTTATCTACAAAATGATGTATATTAAATGAGAAAATCAATGTCACCATCTGAATAGATTCAAGAAAAGCATTTGACAAAATTAAAATTAATTCCCAATAAAAATCTCTTAGCTAATTCAAAATAAAAGGAAACATTTGAACTCTGCTTAAAAAAAAAAAAAAAATTCATATCATACTTAAAAGTGAAATGTTTGTGACATTCTCATCAAAGACAAGAACAAGCAGATTTGGCTGACACACTACCTAGTAATAAGCAATATTGTACTGGGAGATCAGGGGTTGTCAAGGGCTGAGAATGAAATGAGGATTGGCTGCAAATAATCAAAAAAGCATCTTTGGGGGGTGATCTAAATGTTTAAAATTCAGTTTCAATGATGAATTCACAATTCTCTAAGTTTACTAAAAACATTGAATTGTACACTTAAAATAGGTGAGTTCCATGTGTAAATCCTACATCAATAAAGCTTCTATGACACTGACAACACCAAATTCTGGTGAGTGGAGCAATAAGAACTCTTATTCATGGCAGGTAGTAGCACAAAATGGTACAGTAACTTTAGAAGACAGTCCAATGGTTTCTTAGAAAACTAAACATACTTTTACTATATGATCCAGTAATCTTGCTCTTTGATACTTACTCAAAAGAGCTAACCTATTATGTACATGCAAAAACCTGCTCACATATGTTTATAGTCACTTTATTTGTAGTTGCTAAAGCTTTGAGGTGACCAAAATATCCTTCATTAGGAAGACAGATAAACTTTGGTACATCCAGATGACAAAATATTGTGTTAAAAGTAATGAGCTATAAAGTTATTAAAGATATGAATGAACATTAAAAGCACATTACTAAGTGAAAGAAGCTAATGTAAAAAGGCTACATATTGTGTGATTCCAACCATATGACATTATGGAAAAGGCAAAACTAGGAGTCAGTAAAATTGTCAGTGGTTACCAAGAGTTGCTGGGTAGAGAAAGGAATGCATAGATAGAGCACAGAATTTATCAAGAACTGAAAATACTATATACGATACCTTACTGATGGATATACATCATTATACATTTCTCTAAAACTGAAGAATGCAAAACACCAAGATTGAACCATAACGTAAACTGTAAACTTAGGGTGATTATGATGTGTCAATGTAGGTTCATTCTTGGTAAAAAACAAACAAACAAAAAACATAATTTGGGTAAGTAATGTTGAAGGAAGCTCTTCATGTGTGAATTATTCCTTTCATCATGAGATCAAAAACAAAAACTATGAAAACCTATTCTTTTACAAGTCTTTCTTTTGATTTAGCAGAGACAGAGACAACCTCTATCACCTAAAGATAAGAGGTCTAATATCTAATAAGAGCATTCATATAATCACAGATTACTTGCAGTTTTTCTTTTTTAAAAATTTAAGAAATTTCAGAAATTATTTATTCTTAGACTGGATATTCATTTTCTTAATGTGATCTCTGCTTTCAGATGTAAAAAGTCAGTTTGTTTAAGATTTTTTCTTCTAAAAAATAATAATCAAAAGCTGCATAAAAGAAAAAAGAATTACTTTTGAAATTCATCTGACCAATTAAAGCAGCCAAAAGTTAAAGAAACACAATCTCATTGAAAAGGGAACACAAAGAAACACATTTCAAAATCTAGTCTACAAGGTAAAGGGTCAGGACGCATGCAAAAATGATAGCTGAGAGGCTAAATAATTAACCAGAGCATTTTGTAGTTTTCTGATATTAAGTAGACAAAAATTGAATGTGTGAGCCTACCAATAAAGCAAGTAAATAGCCTAGGTTTTCATCGAATGTTCTTGAAGTATAATACGATAAGAATCAGAGTGAATCAGAAATAGACCAGCCTCACAAACAAAACACAACTTCAAATAATCTTAATCTCTGATTAGATCACTGAGACTTGCCTCTACACTAACTTCCTGCCAAAAAAATAAATAAATAAATAAAGCAAATCACATATGCAGGAAGGTAAAATATTTTTTAATCTCCACAAATTTTATACACAAATGTCAGAAATTTAATTAAAATTTAAAAAATTTTTAAAATAAGAAAATTAAAAAAAAAGCCCTGCCAGATCTGACATGACCATATTATTAAAAATAAAAAAATAGACACAGTACCATAAATAAGAAAATGAAGTTATGGGTTACAGTTAAAATAACTGTGATTAATAGTAAAGAAAATAACTGATTAGATGGTGAATTTTACTAGAAACTTAAACACTTAAAAAATATGTACATTGAAAATAAATATCTAATTTAAAATAGTATGAGAAAGAATTAGTGAACTGAAAGATAGGTCAGTAGAAAATATCTAGGCCAGTGCTTTAAGAGAGGAAAAGGATAAAAGATACAGAAGTGTAGAAAGTTTACATGGGACATGATAAAATCATAAAATTCATGGTTATCTGAGGTGTCAGAAGAGGCATGGGAAAGAGGAAAAAAAATATTTGAAGGAATATTGGTCAGGAATTTTCAATAACAACAAATGGCATCAAAAAAATAATAAAATAAGTTCAAGTATTTCTAGAAACCCCAAATAGATAAAAGCAAAGAAAAATAAACCTTGAAACATCATAGTAAAACTGCCAATCAAAAATTTAAAAAAAAATAGTAATAATAATTTAAAAATCTAAAATTATCCAGAAAAAAAAAAACTAGGTTTTTCTGAAAGACTTTAAATATATGAAATGTATTAAGATATTTAGGTGGATAACTGAAATAAAAGTTTAGAGAAATTATAATTGTGAAATGTACTAATTTCAAATCAAATGCATCTTTTTTTAAGACTACATTAGTATTCTTCTTTATTTCAAAGTATTATTCCTATCTAAATCATCATAATTTTCCATTTTAACATAAATTTACTTCCAAAATGTAGATTCCAAGTTATTGATAAATAACTCATTCAAAAAATTTTTTTCATTTTCTTTATTGATATGGCCCTTAAAGTTAGATATTATGGATGTGTATTAGTTTCCTAGGGGTGCCATAACAAATGACTACAAACTCAGTGGCTTAAAGCAGCAGACATTTATCTTCTCACAGTTTTGGAAACTAGAAGTCCAAAATCAAGTAGTCAATAGGGTTATGTTTCCTCTAAATGATTTAGGGAAGAATCCTTCTCTGCCTCTTGTAGCTTCTGATAGTTTCAGGCATTTCTTGGTCTGTGACAGCAAAATGCATCTCCGCTTTTGTCTCCACATGTCTTCTTTTTGTGTATGTGTCACTGTGTGTCCTCTCTTCTTTTGAGGACGTCAGTGATTAGATTTTGTTCATCCTAGTCCAATATGACTGCATCTTAATTTAAGTACATCTTTATTAAAGATCCTGCTTCCAAATAATGTCACATTCTGAGGTTCCATATGGACAATTTTGGAGGATGCTATTCAATCTACTAGAGGGTATGACTAAAGAATTAATGTAGCTTGAGTATAACTTGTTTTAACCCAATTTTTTTCAAGATGAAAAATGAATGGCACATTCAAAAGGTAGGCACTTTTATTGTAAATTAAAGAGATTACATAATGATGCAATCTGTTATAATTTCATTTTAAGTTATTTGAAGTGATAATATATTACAAATCTTTGAAAAAAAATCAGAATTATTTTGTCAAAAATTACTGGCTCATATAAACTAGTAAATTTCAGAATCTTTGGTGGACAGTTTTCACAGTACCACTGTACATGACTTAATTATTATCCCTTTCTCACCTTGTGTATGTAGAATAAAATCCTAAGTATGTGAAGTACATTTATGAGATTAAAATGTAATGGGACTAAAGTAGTAATACAAATTACAAAATCTAGGTGTCCTTAGGGAATTGATGCAGTGTTACTGGATTGCTCTTGTCAGGTGTAGGAAATGTGAGGTACCACAAAGAAATGTAGGATATCATAAGGAGGAATGTTAGAGCAGACAGGTGTAGAACAAAGACAAAACAAATAGTAAAAAAAAAGACAAAAAGGCAGTAAGGTACAGAAAGGTAAGATAAACTACAGATTGGAGAATAGGCTCAAATGAGATGCTGAATCCATTAAAAGCACATTTCCCTAAGCACTTTAGAGTAACTGGATGCTGAAGAATGGCTATTTACCTTTAAGATTGGGATTCATAATAAAGACCTTATAGTGGAGTTGCTGAATATTTCTTCTTTACTGATTTAGATTCATCTAAATAAGCCAGTAATTATAGATGATATTATATTTAAATATGTAGACAACATATTTCTTTCTCTTTGTGCTTCTATAAACTTTACTGATAATAAAGTGATGCAAGATAATGCTGAAGGACTTTAGCATAGCTGATAAGATCTATGTGTCAAAGCAGAAAATCGATAAGCATTCAAAATAATTTTTTGCTTAATTAACTTAAAATATTTCTAATTTCCATTCATACCTACAGCATATTAAGTGAATATAGAGATGAAGAAGGCTGCCTTAGGGAACTTTTTAGGTTGCTTACAGATGATAATTTGGGTAATACATGTTTCCATAAATTTACCCACCAAATTTATCAAAGTCTGTTTAATTCTTTGTTTTTCAACTCAGTATATTTACACAGAGATAATTAGGGTAAATATCTTAATTGAAATAATCCTTATCCAAAATAGATTGATGGAATAATGCTAGATAACATTTTGATAACCAAGATATTTTAAAGACTTTTTTTAAGAATTAAACTGTTAAAAGCACTGAAGAGATTTTCCAAAAATTTTAATACTACTACCATTAGTATTAGTCACCTATCATTTGTTAGTATCAGATTTACTATTTGGAATTTGCTATTATTTTAAATTAATTTGGTAAAATATTTGTAACAGAAGCAAGAAGATCACATAAGACCATGCACAGTAAAAATAGGGAATCATATCCTAACTTCCTATTTTTAAGTGACTACACCATAATCCACATTAATTCTTAAAATAATGGAATTAATTCATGCTTTGATGGTCCATGTTTTTACCATATGTAACTGGAAACACCAAGCAATAGTTTTTATTTACTACCAGAAATAAAGCAAAAAACTTTATCTCAAATTCATTCAATCTCATCAGCATATTCTGCAAAATAAAATGTTGGATGAACTTAAGTCAAATAAGTCACCGTAAATATAAAATTGAGTTGAAGATTCTGGCAATATCTGTTCACTTACATACATAGTATAGTTGGTTTCTATTATAATGCATTCGCACACCAAAAAGAACAAACTCTGAAACCATGTTCAGCTATGCCTTGTCTATAGCAGGCAAGTGTGTTCAAGACTAATAAGTAATTTAAGCAAAGTTTTCTCTCCATTCCTATTATTGTGTAAGTGGTCTCCAATAAAATAGAATAAAATAGAGGGTAGAAATAAATCTCAGTGAATGAATGTAATTTTTGTAAATCATATTGTTTTTTAAAAAAGAATTCCCTGGTTGTTGAAGATTAGTTCATGGTTTTAAAGTCATAAATTATAAACAGATGAGTTAAAAAAAAAATCTGACAACATTCAGAAGGAAGGTAAACTTTGTAAAGACATCAGGATGGCATCTTGTCCATGCCAGATAACTAATCAGAAAAACGTGAAGGGTTTGAGAGCTTGATTAATGTCAGCTTATTTTTTTTTTTTTCTCCTTTTGGCTTACATTACTCTTCTTGTTCGTGTTAGGTTTAATTTGTCTTCCAAAATATTTATATTTTGGCTTCCTCCCTGTCTTTTGTTCTTATATTCTATTGGAGATACCAGTCTGTTGTCATTTTTGGATGCAAGGTACATTTAAATGAACACAAGAATAGGTACGAACAATCACAATTTAAGGAATGAATCTGTAAATATCTAAGTGAAGCAAATCATTCTTTCATAAAACTAAGAGGTAATGGCCTCAACATATTATTATTCATTCATTTTGTAAGTGCAAATTATACAAGTTCCTTCCCAAATATGTATCTTTATTCTAGGGCTCTCACTCCAAGATCATGTAATTAATGTAACATTAGATTCCCTTTGTTTTTCTAAAGCTCCTTGCAAAAAAAAAAAAAAAAAGTGCTGAAGAGCTGTTTGTTATTTTTAATGTAACAAAACATCTAAAGAAACTTCCCTGAAAATTTAATTTTATAATTACATTTATTATAATGACATTACATTTATATTAAAAAGGGAGACATTTTCAAAGTTATCTTAGAGTGAAAAACCCTCATTCATAAAAAATTTAACATTAAACTTTTGAACTCATAAACTACTTTGTATATTCTCAGTTTAAATTGTCTTGTAAGAAGTTTTATTTCAAGTAAAATTAATTAGAATGTAGTCAATGAATTGAAGATGATATTCTATAGTATATAAAATATAACCTAACTTATTTTTATTCATGAGGAATAGCTTTCATTGACATTGTATCTGTTGGCCAAATGCTTGGCATCTCAGATATATTTATGACATAAAATATTTCACCTAGCTTTTAAGTAAATACTACTCATTCCCATGTCCACAAGTAGAAAATAGGGATTTAAACAATAATTCTAAATCAAATATGAGTTATCCATTTACGTAAGCCTTTGGAGTCCTTTCCCTCCTTGATATCCAGCACTATGCTAAGCTACTTGAAAAACATTGGTCAGCCCTCCTGGCTTAGTCCTGCCAGAGTTCAGTTACAAAGATATATCAAGAGTCTTAGTGTCCACTAGGGAGTACATATTCATAAACCTATAACTTCAACTCTTTTTTATAGACTGTTTTAAGATAAGTCCAGATAGAATAGTTGACATACAAAGAAAAGTGATCATTTCTGTATGGCTTAAATCCATTTCTTATCTGAATCTTAGAGATAAGTAGTTCTAATATCTGACATATAACTCAGTTTTTTAGTGTGGTTTTTGTTTGTTTTGTTTTGATATTTCAAGCATAAGATTATATATCTTAATAGACAAATGTCTGAAAGGTCAGCTTTAAACACTTGTACAGACATACTAGCATCAGAAAGAAATTTCATAGCCACATATTTGGATTTGCAAGAAATCTATATAATGTAAATTTATAAAAGCAGGGTACCCTGCTTCTTTTGTTTCTAGCTACATATCCAAATGAATATTTGTCAATAATCTCAATTATCTGTTTTTAAAATATTGTCATCACCAAATTAGCAGTCATTTCCCATTCTTCCTTTTTCCTAGCTAGCAATCAGTAATCTACTTTCTGCTCCTAAGGTGTGTCTATTCTGAACAATTCATAAAATAAAATACTGTATTTTCTTTTGCATCTGGCTTCTTCCACATACCATAATATTCTCAAGTTTCACCCATGTTACAGAATGTTTTAGCAATTCACTCTTTTTGGTTGAATAATATTCCATCATACGGTTATATTATGTTGTATTTATTTATTCATCAGATAATAAATATTTTAATTATACTTAGGGACTATTATGAATAATGCTGTTTTGAATATTTGTGTACAAGTTTTTGTATTTGTTTTTTGGGTATAGGTTTTTTAATTATTTTTTAATGTGCCTATGTTTAGAATTGCTGGGTCACGTAGTAAATATTTAATTTCGGAGGGAACTATCGAAAGGTTTTCGAAGAGACTGTATCATTTTACAATTTCATCACAAGCAAGGAGGTTTCTATTTTTCTACACCTCCCCACCAACATTTGCTATTGTCTGTCCTTTTCTTTATTGTCATCCAAGTAGGCATAAAATGGTATCTTGATATCGTTTTGACTTACATTTTCTTAATAACTAATGAAGTATATTTTCATGTGCTTTTTATCATTTGTATTTCTTCTTTAGAGAAATGGCTATTAGAATCCTGTGTTCATTTTTAACTGGCTTATTTGTCTTTTTATTGCTAGGTTTGAATTCTTTATATATACTTAATTCTCGACCATTATAATTTATATGATTTGCAAACAGTGCCTCCCATTCTGCAGACAGACCTTTCACTTTCTTCCTGTGCCTTCCTTTAAGACACAAAAAGTTTTACATTTTTATCATATCCAATTTATCTGTCTTATCTTTGATTGCTTATTCTTTTGATGTCTTGGCTTAAGAAAACATTGCCTAATCTGAGGTGACAAAAATTTACACCTGTGTTTTGGTTAAGAATATTATAGTTTGAGTTCTTACTTTTAGGCCTTTGATCCAAGACGTGTTAATTGTCTCCATATTAGTTGTGTGTGGGGACTCCAACCTCATTTTTCACATGTGATTATCTAATTGTCTCAGCAATACTTCTCAAAAGGATTATTCTTGCTCCACTGAGTTGTTTTCTCTTATTGAAAAGACTATAAACATAAATGCATAGGTTTATTTCTAGACTCTTGATTCTAGTCCAGTGCTCTGTAAATGTATCTTTATGACAATAACACACAGGCATAATTAATGTGTAGTAAGTCTCAAAATTGAAAATGTGAGTCCTCCAACCTTGTTCTCTTTTCACAATTATTTTGGCTATTCTGGATATCTTGAATTTTCATATAAATTTTAAAATTAGCTATTAATTTCTGCAAAAAAATGGCAGCTAATATTTTGATAGGAGTTTTATTGAATCTGTAAGAAAAATTTGGGATAGTATTGCCATTTAAGAATTATTTAAGTCTTCTGAACAAAGAACTTCAAATGTATTTACATTTACTTAGATCTTTAATCGCTTACAATCAGATTTCATAAAGATAAAGAACTGGAACTTTAAGCAAACATAATCATTCCAGAGGATCTATGGGATGAGATACGGCTATGCAAGTTCTCACACTCTATGTAATTGTGAAAACTCTGCATGCAAAAAGCCTACAGGAAAAATTACATTGATAATAAAGCTCTATGGTTTTAACTTCCTTTTTCTGTCTATAAGTACTCTTCCATCTTGGCATGTAGACCAGAGTGTGCATGTGGCTTGTCATGTCTTATAAACTGGGTTGAGGCTTTATCTTTCTATTGAATAATTCCATTTTAGTGACAAGATACCTAGTAGACATTATTGTTCAGTAGACTGTAGCTTTATTTCTAATTCTTTTTTCTTGCCTGATTTGGCAAAAACTTTCAGTACAATATTGAATAGAAGTGTCAAGAATAGATATCCTTGTCTTGCTTCTCATGTTACAAAAAAAGCATTGTCTTTCATAATTAAGTATAATGTTAACTGTGATTTTTTTTTTGTAGATGTTCCTTACCAGATTGAAGAATTGCATCAAAAATGTTTTTAAATGTCTATTGAGAAGAACATTTTTTTTTATTCTACCAATATTACATTGCTTGATTTTTATGTTGACCCACCTTGCATTCTTGGGATAAATCCCACTTAGTCATGATATATATATATATAACCTTTTTATATGTTTCTGGATTCCATTAGCTAGTATCATTTATTTTTAATTTTTATCTCCATAAAGGTTAATTATGTTGAGTATCTTTTTATGTGCTTGATTATAAATTATTTCTTGAGGAAATGACTGAGTTAGATTTAGATACTAGGTGAAATATTGCAAAACCAATGTCCACACAATAAAAACAATTACCATTATGGTTAGAAAACAATGATCAAAACACAATAATATTTTATATGTCACAAAAATTATAATCATCCATATCAGCTTATTTAGTCTCATGTTATTAATTCTTGTTTATCTCTTTTTATTTTTATAAACCCAGTTTTTCTTAGAGAGTTTTTTAAAATTTTTATTCAGTTCAATGTTATCTTTTGAAAGTTATCTGAAATCTGTGTTTTAGAGTATTCATCAGTTTTTTAATGAACATTTTGAAGATAAAACATATTTATAAAAACATTCTCCCCAAAGCATTAGAATAAAATAATCATTGTCTATAAATAATAAAGGAATTACGAATAGCCATGGTTAAAAATCTGATGAGAGTTTACATACATACACATGTAAATAATATAAGTGACTTAGTTATCCATTCCAAACTTGATCATATATAAAATATTTTTCTCCTAACCTGCCTTTGACCTACAGCAATTTGGTAAATTATACCTTTATGAACAAAATTAAAACATTCATCTTTTCTTTCCTATCTGATCTTTTCAAAATTTCAAGTACTCTTAACTAATTATGTATGACCAAATTTAAAGATGTTGACTCTTAGATACATGTTTCTCAATTTAAAGAAAGATCTTGTATCTAATTATACCAGTCAACCAACAGAAGATTTAAAACAAAATTAATCTGAAATAACATAGGCAATATCAGTTATGAACAAATAATTCAAGACTCTGGGTCAGGTCTGTATAATCTATGCCTTCATTTCTCCTTTTTCTCTTTCTTTGACTTCTTCCTATATCATAAAAAAATATGACAGGCCAATCACTCATAATAGTTATTATTTCTTTTTTCCCTTTAATTTCTAGCTAGAAAGATAACTCAGTATTAAACATATGTTTAAAGTTGCTCCATAGGTCCAAATATGCAACTGATTACACACACAGTCACGGATGTTTAATGCCTGGTGATAGTAAGCCCAGTAAAGTTACCAGATTTAAAAGAATACTTTTTCCTTGGTCAGGTATTGCAATGACAATCACAAAAATAGACAATGAGGAAAAATCTTTTAATTCTCTTATAGCACTTATATAATAGAACTGTTCTTGACCATAAACTAACTGAAAATGTGGGTTTTTCTCTGTTGTTAATACCTCCAGTTGTATTTGGATAAACCTCTAATAAAATGAAGATGGAACTAGATAAAGTCCAGACACAAGCCAAATAATTAAATCCAATGCCTCCTAACAACTCATGGTTCTTTAATATTTTCAGCTAATAGTGCTCTGCCATTGCCTCCTGATTCATATCTACTCTTCAAATTAATCTTAACATTTTTTTGTTAGTATAGAAATTTTTGCTGTTATAAATCTGTTTTACATAACCTGATGTTATAAAAACACCAAATAATGATTGCTCAATGTTTTGAGATGATTGCGAGGCTTATGAGATTTCACATAAGAAAACTCAAGTAACTACAGATGTTTGTCCTTAAAGGATAACACAGTAAAGACTTCTTGTTCTGGTACTCTTATTATCTAAATATGGTCTAAGGCACCCAAGTATAAAAATAAAAAAAGAGACCAACAATGGCATAACATATCGAAAATGAGCCATCCTGACAATAGAGAAACGATGCTTTCAATAACTGACCAGTGTTGCTCTCTAATGATTGATCAGCAATGCTTTCAAGAAAACATCTTAACAAAAAGGAAAAAATATTTATATATATTTGAAATAGTGTCACAGCTGCCATCTCAGAGGAACTGTCTTGCATGTCTGTGGAATGTTACAACAGGGCAAAATAACATATGGACTGGGCTGAAAGCAGCATTATATCCCAAAGAACCTTTTATAAAGATATCCAGAAAGCAGATAACTACCAACCAATGACTATCAGACTGTTGTTTAGAATTAACACCACTATGTTAGCTTATCTGCACCAATAAAAATGCTTTCCATTGCTATAACTGTCCCCTTCTCTTTTTCATAAATACCCCTTGCCTCTGTCTCCTAATTAGAACACTATTTGTGTTTTTGCCTGAATTACAGCTTCTCGAATAGCTATTCTTTTTTCATCACAAGTAAATATTTATTGCCTCACAAAATATTACTGTTACAAACTTTAAAAATATTGATTTATTTCATTATAACTTATTTTTTAAAATCAACCTCAATTTTATGTTCTGCATATTAAATATATGTTTATGAAGTTGTCATAAAGTAGGTCTGAATTCTAATATTAGATTCATTGTCAAGATGCCAGGGCTGCATTATTTCCTGGATACTCTAGGAAAGAATCCATTTACTGTACTTTCCAAGTTTTAGGCATCCTGCATTCCTTGGCTGGTGGCTACCTTCCTTCATCTTCAAAGCAATTAAAGGTAACATAGTCACAGCTCTCTAGAATTATAGAGAGGACATCTTTGTAGGATCTTTATTTTGCCTATCACATATGGGAATATCAGCTTCTCATTTTCCTCCCAGCCTCTACACTTAGGTTAGTGCTACTAATGGCCAAACCAAACCAGAATCTAGCATGTTGAAAAATAAACTGATGTAGTTCGAATAAGTCAAAATAAATTTAAGTTAGGAAAGAATTCTATCCCTAACCAAGGAAGCAGTCTACATGTAAGGGTAAAATAAATTCATCTTTAGAAATACAAGATCTCAGAAATTTTACTGTCCCTTAACAGCCATGAAGATATCTTATCTGACTTTTCATGATGAAAATCATGGGTTTCTGGGAGGTAAACTCCATGAAAATGTTATGCCCATAAATCTTTAACCCTCAGGAGTTTTCTCTCTCAAATTTGTCTGTACTCAGTTACCAGCAATTCCCCAAAATTACCATTTAGGTATGCTTACTAGTTTATGTTATACCATTTTAAACTGTCTCACAAATCTTATTTAGTTCCCCTTCCCTCTCTTCCTCCCTTCTTTCTTATTTCTTTCTCTTTTCTTGTTTCTGTTTTATTATAGTTTTATCTTCAAGGTCACTGATTCATTCTCTGGCTGTGTCAATTTTATCGAGGATATTATGCAAGACATTCATCATTTCTTTTACAGTGTTTTTCCTTTCTAGAATTTCCTTTTGATCCTTGAGTTGCCATGTCTTTGCTTAAATTACATATCTACTCTCACATACTGTCAATTTTGTTCATTAGAGTCCTTAACATATTAATCATATTTATTTTAAATTTCCTTCCTAATAATTTCAACACCTGTATCATAACAGTCTGGTCTTCCAATGTGGTTTTTGTTATTTTGTTTTGTTTTGTTTTGTCTTTTTGATTGGCCTGTGTCTTAAGGCCATGACCTTCACAATTATTTTTCTGGTGGTGTAGCCTTTTTTTCCTCTTCTGTCCCACACTACATTATTTTACTATATTATTCCCATATGATTTTACTGAAGTCCTGACTCCTACTGATTGTTTCTGATCCCCTCAGGTGAGAAAGAAAGACTATAAGAAATTAAATGGAGAAATGCATTGCCTTCAACTGGGATGAGGCTCTAGAAATGTCTTGTCTCTGGTGTTTATTATGAAGAATCTTCTGGGTGTTTCACAATGATTAATCTTCTTTTCCTCTGGCCAGATCCAGGGGTAATATTTTTTATATCCTTACCATGAGAACCTATTGAGGTTCTTGATGCCAAAGCCCATAAAGGAGTAGGTAGGT